>PVJS01002485.1:17901-84166 GCA_004027185.1 Glis glis | reverse complement strand
GTGAGCCCCGGTTTCAAAATAAAGTATAAAAAATAGGGCCAGGGGCGTAGCGCGGAGGTAGAACGCCCCTGTGTTCAACCCCCGGTACCGCAAAAAAAAAAAAAAAAGAAAACATGAAATACTCAAGGATAGGTTTCAAAAATATATGTAAGATTTCACATTGAAAATTATGAAACATTGCTGAGAGAATCGAAAAAAGACCCAATCAAATTGAGAGAGCATGTTCAAAAATTGGAAGACAATATTACTAAGATGTCCATTTTCCCTAAATTGACCTTTAAAGTCAATGTAAGCTCAATCAAAATCCCAGCGCATTTTCTAAAATGAGTAATTATGATCTGATTCTAAATTTATTTGGAAATTTACCTAGCATGCATGAGGCTCTGGATATTATTCCCAGTATCAAACAGACACAAAAGGAATGATTCTCCAGAAAAGTCCCAAGATAACTCAATGAGGAAAGATAGTCTTTTTAATCAATCATGCAGAAACAACTAGGTATGAACTTCAATTCTTTCTCACGCCATACACAAAAAAATGAACTAAAATAATAGCAGACCCAACACATAAGAACTAAAATACAATGTTGCTAGAAGATAACATAGAGGAATACTTTTGTGGCTTTGAAGTATACAAAGGTTTCTTTGAGCACTGCAGCGTTTTTAAGATTCAGTGGTCTTTGGAGTCAGGTAGACTCTAGCTCTGCCGTCAATAATGTATTACTTTCTTACTCTAAATCCCAGCTTCCTCTTCAGCAAGGCTTTCTGTAAGGATAAGATGAAATATTATATATGAACTACTTAGCACACTGTTTATTATGTAGTAAATACCATCTAAGCAATAGCTAGCAATAGAAACAAATGTGGCCTTCACATTCTTGGACCTTTATAAGATTTGCTTATATTCCAGCCCAATTCTGCAAATTTCAAGCACCCAAAGGGAGTAACAGGTTGCAAATGGAAGCTGAGGCTTGTATTTTTTTAAGGCTGGAGCTCCTAAAGTTCGGGTCATTTAAAAAATAGTGGAAAATTGGATATCATTAAAACTAAAAACTTCTATTTTCTGAAAACCACTTTTAATAAAACAAAAAGGCAAATCACAGACTGGAAATATGTATATCTGACAAAGAACTGGAATCTTGATCTCTTTTCATTCAATAATAAGGCAAACTACCCAATTAAAAAATAAGCAAAGTATTCGAACAGACATTCCTCACAAGATGGCCCATAAGCACATAAGAATATGCTCAACATTAGTAATTATAAGAATAATGCAAATTAAAACACAGCAAAATATTACTATGTACCTCCTAGAATGGATAAACTTGTGTGTGTGTGTGTGTGTGTGTGTGTGTGTGTGTGTGTTTGACTAAGGATTGGATCCAGGAGCATTCTACCTTGAGTCACACCCCCAGTCTTCTGTTATTTTATTAATTAATTAATTTATTTATTTATTTATTTTTGTGGTACTGGGGATTGAACCAAGGGGTGTTCTACCTCCGAGCTATACCCCCAGTCTTATGTTATTTTTAATTTTTATTTATTTATTTATTTTTGCGGTACTGGGGATTGAACCCAGGGGCATTCTACCTCCAAGCTACACCCCCAGCCCTATTTTTTATTTATTTATTTTGAAACAGGGCCACACTAAGTTGCGGAGGACCTCACTAAGTAGCTGAGGCAGGTCTCAAACCCGGATCCTCCGGTCTCAGCCTCCCAACTACTGGGATTACAAGTGTGTGCCACCATGCCCGGCTGTTATTTTTTTTTTATTTTGAAACAGGGTCTTACTAAGTTCCTGAGGGTCTCACTAAGTTGCCAAGGCTGGCCTCAAACCTGTGATCCTCCTGTCTCAGCCTCCCAAGTACTGGGATTACAGGCATGTGCCACCACACTCAGCTGGATAAACTTTTAAGAAGTGACCATACCAAGTATTGGCAAGGATATGGAGTGATCAGTACTTTCATGCATTGCTGGTGCCATTGTAAAATGGTACACCTGCTTTGGGTACTATTTTAGAAGGTTCTTATAAAGTTAAACATACGATTACCATATAACCTAGGAATTCTGCTCCTGGGTATTTGCCCAAGAGAAAATGATAACATAGATCCACAAAAAGACTTAACTATGAATATTAACAATAGCTTTATAAATGGCAGTAAAAAACTGGAAACAATGTCTATCAATGATTAATACATAAACGAATGTTATTGGAACTACTAAAATTGGAACTATATTTGAACTACCCAGTAACAATAAAGATTGACCTACTGATACACACCAATCTGTATACATTTCAAAAGTATTTTTAGCCAGGCATGGCGGAGCATGCCTGTAATCCCAGTACTTGAGAGGCTGAGACTGGAGGATCGCAGACTCAAGGACAGCCTCAGCAATTTATGAAACTTTGTTTTAGCAACTTACAGAAACTTTATGTTTCAAAATAAAAAAAGCTAAAAGGCTGGGGGTGTAGCTCAGAGGTAGAATGCCCCTTGCTTCAATCCCCAGTACCATAAAAAAGTACTTTTTAAGTTAAAGAAACTAGATGCAAGTCAGTGTACACTATATGATTCTACATGAAATTTTAAACAGAAAAAAAATGGATCCATAGGTACAGAAAGCAGAATTATGTTTGCCTTTGGTGGGGGGAAGAGAAGGAGTTACAGCAGAGGGACATGTTTTGGGGAAATGGAAATTTTGTTTATTTCGATTCGGGTAGTGGTTATGGAGGTACACATGAATTTTTGTCAAAATTCACCTTATAGCACACTTCAATGGGTATATTTTATTATATGTAATTTATATCCTAATAAAATGGATTTAAACTGTAAAAAAACAAACTATGCAATACATATGCTTCTGATCGTGAAACTAATTCCCAATTTGCACTCCCTCGCAGTATATAACCACATCACTTTTTTCTACACTAATAACAAGATCAGTTGATACATCCTTTAACACTGTTTTCCCATTTGCTATGCAAAAGAGGTATCTAATTGACTTGCATTGCCCAGATATTAGTGAACTGTCTGAAGTACTAACTTTAATTAGTTAATTAACTAATTTAGTACTAGAGATTGAACCCAGGGGCATTCTACCTCTGTGCTACACTCCCAGCCCTTTTTATTTTTTATTTTGAAACAGGGTCTCGCTAAATTGCTGATTCTCACTAAGTTGCTGGAGCTGGCCTCAGACCTGCAATCCTCTTGTCCCAGCTTTCTAAATACTGGGATTACAGGTGTGTGCCACTGTACCCAGCTTGAAGTACTAACTATGTATGTGTGTATGTGTGTGTGTATGTGTGTGTGTGTGTGTGTGTGTGTGTGTGTGTGTGTCTGTGTCTGTGTGTGTCTGTGTGTGTGTTACTGGGTATTGAACCCACGGACATTCTATCTCTGAGCTACACCCCCAGCCCATTTTATTTTTTACATTTTGAAACAGATTCTCGCTAGGTTGCTGAAGCTGGCCATGAACCTGCGATCCTTTTGTCTCAGCTTCCAAGTACTGAGATTACACACTTACGCCATTGCACCCAGCTTGAAGTATTAAAGGTTGAGAAACTGATATTGAAGACTAAGGAACAATGAAAGAGGTAAAAAGATAAACCTGTTTTCATAGGAATGAAGAAAGTAACTTTTCCTTTTTGTGGTACTGGGGATTGAACTCAGGGGCATTTTACCTCCAAGCTACACCCCCAGTCCTATTTTTTATTCTTTTATTTTGAAACAGGGTCTCACTAAGTTGCGGAGGGCCTCACTGGGTAGCTGAGGCTGGCTGTGAACCCGGATCCTCAGGGTCTCAGCCTCCCAAGTACTGGGATTACAAGTGTGCACCACCACAAGTGTGCACCACCACGCCCAGCTGAAAGTAACTTTTTTGGCTTCCTTTCTCCTCTCCTCTCCTTTCCTGTCCTCTCTCTCCATAGTATTACTTCTCTCTCTTCTCCCTGCATTAAAACTTTAGGAGCTAATTTTTGGGTTCTCCTTTAGCCAGGTAATCATAATCATTCCCAGGTCAGTTGCTGAGCCCTTTGTAATAGTTATCACACCGCATCGTTCCCTCCTTCCCATCACTGCTGCCACCCTATTGCATTGACCTCTTCCTACTCTGAGTAGTCCAGCCAGGCCCTTCCCACTGGATTCTCTTTCCAGTCCATCCTACTCTCTGCTGCTTGCTAAATTTCCTTGAAGCACATTTCTATGTTGGTGCTTACAGGATCGAAAGCAAGGAATAAAATATCAAAAAAATTCAGTGGACTGCTTACTAAATAAAATCCCAATGCTGGTATTCAAAGTACCTCAACTTCAACAAAATGTGACTGCGATTTGCATTTCTAGACTTATATTCTGTTATTTTCTTCTATCTACTCAAACTCTACCATGTAATGCATTAGAGCTGTTATTATCTCTGTATTAACACAAGCAACACAGAGAGTTAAGTATTTCTAAAGAACTGTATGCAACAGGCGACCTCTGGCACTTCATCAAATATTCAGAAAGACTTGTATTCATATGCCGCAGCTGTTTTGTGGCCTGTTTTCCTTCAAAGCATATGTTTCCTTCAGGTCTACCACCATAAAAATGGTCTGTGCATTCTCTTGTGTTATTCAGAGGCATATTTAACTGGTCCATTCTCCAAGCAAAGGTTCATATATAGAAAATAGCCTTAGCCTTTTTTGTTTTTGGTAGTGACGATTGAACCAAGGAGCATTCTACCTCCAAGCTACACCCAGGCTCTATTTTATTTTATTTTTTATTTTGAAACAGGGTCTTGCCAAGTTGCTGAGGCTGGTCTTGAACCTGAAATCTTCCTGTTTTAGCCTCCCAAGTACTGGGATTACAAGTATGCACCACTACACCTGGCTAGAAAATAGCCTTTTTATACTTAAACAAGTCTTTAGTTTACATAGCCTGTCACAGAAATCTTGTTTATGTTTTCAGAATCATCTTTTTTCAGTTTTATTGAGATACCATTGACAAGTAAAAATTGTATGTATTTAAGATGTACAATTTTATGTTTTGGCATATATATGTCATGAAATTATCATTAGAATCAAACTAACATATCCATCATCTAATAGCTATCTTTTTTGGGAGGGTGCTGAGGATTGAACCCAGGGGCATTCTACCTCTAAGCTATACCCCCAGCCCTTTAAAAATTTTTATTTGAGCCAGGCGTGGTGGCACACACTTGTAATCTCAGTACTTGGGAGGCTGAGACAGGAGGATTGCAGGTTCCTGGCCAGCCTCAGCTACTTAGTGAGACCCTGTTTCAAAATAAAGAATAAAAAAATAGGGCTGGGGTATAGCTCAGAGGTAGAATGCCACTGGGTTCAATCCCCAGTACCACACAAAAAAAATAATAGTTTATATGAAAACAGGGTCTCCCTAAGTTGTTGAGAGCTTCACTAAATTGCTGAGGCTGGCTTTGAACCTGCAATCCTCCTGTCTTGGCCTCCCAAGTACTGGGAATATAGGCATGTGCCATCACAATTGGCTGTTTTTTTTTTTTTTTTGGTACCTGGGATTGAACTCAGGGACATCATATCTCTGAGCTATACCCTCAGTCCCCCTCCCCTTTAAAGGCTTCCAAGATATACTGAGTGAAAAACATATCAGGCTGCAAAACAGTATAGATGAGGCGATTCCATTTACTAAAAGGGAGAGGGGAGACTCTCTCTGGCTTCCTGTTTCACACTCTCTGACTTTCTGTCTCACTCTCACTCTCTGGCTTCCTGTTTCCCTCTCTGATTTCCGGTCTCACAGTCTCTGGTTTCCTGTCTTGCTCTTACTCTCTGGCTTCCTGTTTTGCTCTGGTTTCCTGTCTCACATTCTCTGGCTTCCAGTCTCCCTCTCTGACTTTCTGTTTTGCTTCCTGGATTCCTGTTTTGCTCTCTGGTTTCCACTCTCATGCTTAATCTCTGATTTCCTGCCTTGCTCCTCCTCCCTGGCTTCCTGTTTTGATCTCTGGCTCCTGTCTCCCCCTCTTTAGCTTCCTGTCTCCCTCTCTGGCTTCCTGTTTTACTTTCTGGCTTCCTGTCTTCCTCTCTGGCTTCCTGTTTCACTTTCTGGCTTCCAGTCTTCCTCTCTGGCTTCCTGTTTCACTTTCTGGCTTCCGGTCTTCCTCTCTGGCTTCCTGTTTCCCTCTCTGGTTTCTGGTCTCATACTCAATCTCTGGTTTCCTGTTTTGCTCTTACTCCTTGGCTTCCTCTTTTTTTCTCTGGCTTTTTCTCTCCCCCCTCTCTCTGGCTTCCTGTCTCTCACTCTCTAGTGTCCTCTCTGACTCACTGGTTTCCCGTCTGGTTCTCCAGCTTCTTGCCTCATCCTCTGGTTTCCTGTCTTCCTCTATGGCTTCATGTTTCCCTGTCTGGTTTCTGGTCTCATGTTCAATCTCTGGTTTCCTGTCTTGCTCTCACTCCCTGGCTTCCTGTTTTGATCTCTGGCTCCTGTTTCCCCCTCTTTAGCTTCCTGTCTCCCTCTCTGGCTTCCTGTTTCACTTTCTGGCTTCCAGTCTTCCTCTCTGGCTTCCTGTTTCCCTCTCTGGTTTCTGGTCTCATACTCAATCTCTGGTTTCCTGTTTTGCTCTCACTCCTTGGCTTCCTCTTTTTTTCTCTGGCTTCTTCTCTCCCCCTCTCTCTGGCTTCCTGTCTCTCACTCTCTAGTGTCCTCTCTGACTCACTGGTTTCCCGTCTGGTTCTCCAGCTTCTTACCTCACCCTCTGGTTCCCAGTTTCCCTCTCTGATTTCTTGTCTCATGCTCAATCTCTGGTTTCATGTCTTGCTCTCACTCCCTGGCTTACTGTTTTGCTCTCTGGCTTCCTGTCACACTCTCTGGCTTCTAGTCTCCCTTTCTAGCTTCCCGTCTCACTTCCTCTCTGCCTTCCTGTTTTACTCTCTGCCTTCCTGTTTTGATCCCTGGCTTCCTGTTTTCTTCTTTGGTTTCAGGCCACACATTCAATTTCAGTTTCCTGTCTTGTTCTCACGCTCTGGCTTCTGTTTTGCTCTCTGGTTTCCTGTTTTCTTCTTTAGTTTCAAGCTTCACACTCAATCTCTGTCTTGCTGTCAGTCTCTGGCTTCCTGACTCCCATTCTGTTTTCCTGTTTTGCTCTCTGACTTCCTGTTACCCTCTCTGGTTCCCACTCTTATGCTCAATCTCTGGTTTCCTGTTTGGCTCTCACTCCCTGGCTTCCTATTTTGCTCTCTGGCTTCCTGTCTCCCTCTCTGCCCTCCTGTTTCATTCTCTGGCTTCCTGTCTCCCTCTGGCTTCCTTCTTATTCTCCGGCCTCCTGTCAGTCTCTGGTTTCCTGTCTCTCACTCGCTAGCTTCCTGTCTGACTCACTGGCTTCCCGTCTTGCTCTCATTCTCTGGCTTCCCTTCTGGCTCTTTAGCTTTCTGTCTTGCTCTCTGGTTTCTCATCTCCCTCTCCACTTCCTGTTTTCCTCTCTGGCTTCCTGTTTTGCTCTCTGGTTTCTTGTCTTACTCTCACTCTGTGGCTCCCTGTCTGCCTCTCAGCCCTTTTTATTTTTGAAACAGAGTCTCACTAAGTTGCTGAGGCTAGTCTCAAGCCTGTGATCCTCCTGTCTCAGTCTCCCAAGTACTGGGATTACAGGCATGCACCACCTGTAATCATAGCTACACAGTTCCTTCCTTTTCCTTTCCTTTCCTTTATTTTCTTTTCATGTGTGTCCAGAACACTTAAAGTTTACCCTCTTAGCATATTTTAAGTATACAATATAATGTTTTTAACTACAGCTACATTGCTTTACATTAGATCTCCAGAATTTACTCATCTTGCATAATCAAAACTTTGTGTCCTTTGACTAACATCTCCCTATCTCCTTTACCCACAGCCACTGAAAACCATCATTATACTCATTGTTTCTATGAGTTTGAAATTTTAGATTGCACATACCAGTGAGTTCATGCACTATATATCTTTTGTGTGTGCATGCGTGTGTGTGTGTGTGTGTGTGTGTGTGTGTGTGTGTGTGTAGTACTGGGGATTGAACCCAGGGACATTCTACCTCTGATCTACACCTCCATACCTATTTTATTATTTTTTTAAATTTTGAAACAGGGTCTCTCTAAGTTGCAGAGAGTCTCACTAAATTGATGAAGCTGGCCGCCAACCTTCAATCCACCTGTCTCCCAAGTACTGGGATTACAGCATGCACCACCATGCCCGGCTACTATTTTTCTTTTTCTTTCTTTCTTTCTTTCTTTCTTTCTTTCTTTCTTTCTTTCCTTCCTTCCTTCCTTCCTTCCTTCCTTCCTTTCTTTCTTTCTTTTGGTGGTGCTGGGGATTGAACTCAGGGGCATTCTACCTCCAAGCTACACCCCCAGCCCGATTTTATTTTTATTTTAAAATAGGGTCTTGTTAGGTTGATGAGAGTTTCTCTACTTGCTGAAGCTGTCCTCGAACCTGCGATCCTCCTATCTCAGCTTCCCAAGTACTGAGATTACAAGCGTGAGCCACCATGCCCATCTTACTATTTATCTTTCTATGTCTTGCTTATCTCACATAGCATAATTTTCCAGGTTCATCTATATTGTCTAAAATGGTAGAATCTATGTCTTTTTAAAAGCTGAATAATATCCCATTGAATATATACACCATATTTTCTTTATCCATTCATTCATCAATGGAGATTTAGGTTATTTCTGTATCTTGGCTATTGTGAATAGTGCTGCAGTGAACATGGGAGTGCAGATAATCTCTTTGAGTTACTAATTTCATTTCCTTTGGATAGATACCCAGAAGTAGGATTGTCTGATCATATGGTAGCTCTATTTTTAATATTTTGAAGAATTTCTATATTGTCTTCCATAGCAGTTACACATTTTTATATTCCCACAACAGTGTACAGGGGTCCCTTTTCTCCACTTGGTGTCTTTTGCCTGTTTGATATTAGGCAACCTAACAGGTGTTAGGTGATACCTCATTGTGGTTTTGATTTTCATTTCTCTAATGACTAGTGATGTTAAGCACCTTTTCATATATTTGTTGCCCACTCGTATGTCTTCTTTTGAGAAATGTTTATGTAAGTCCTTTGCCCATTTTTTTGACCACTGACTTGAGTTCCTATACATTTTGACTATTAGTTCCTTATCATGAGCTAATGTAAGTCTATAAAATATTTTCTCCCATTCCAAGTTATGTTTTTCACTCTGTTGGTTGCTCTTGCTGTGAAGAGCTTTTTAGTTTGATGCAATCCCACTTGTCAATTTCTGCTTTTGTTGCCTATGTTTTTGAGGTTATATCTAAAAAATAATTGGTGATTCCAAGATGGTGATTGAGGGAGGCACCATATCTGAGACTCTGATCTCAATTGCCATGAAAGCAGCTTCTTGACATGAGAAGAAAAGCAGCAAAAAATTAAACTAAACAATGAAAAATTTCAAACACGACAGAATCAAAGCCAGAAGACAGAACAGAGGACAGTAAATATCTCCAAGTGCCTTACTAAGGAACAGCAGTGGCGGCGGTACCATTTTGGCCAGGCCGCGCCAGCGGCTACCAGCATTGCAGCTTCCACAGACCACCAACAAAGAAGCCAACGACCTGTTGTAAATCCAGCAACTGCAGATCATCAGCAATGAAAGCAAGCAGCAATTTGCTCCATGCTCAACAGAGACCCGAATGCCCAGGAAGCTTGACCAGAACCTGTGTCAATGTGACTGAGCCCACCCCCACCCCAGAGATTAAAAGCAGGCTCAAAAAGACCATAAATCAACGAGCTGCCCCAAGGGGAGATCACCTAGTGTGGCCAAAGGGACTCACATGGCAAGCAATAGACTCGTGGGGTCTGAAACTTTGAAGATCACCCCTGTAGAGATGGTTTGGGGTCTGTTGTAAGACACAGCAGAAGTGCAGATAAGCAAACAACCCCCGGCGGCATTCGGGTGGGACAGACCTACAGCCCTCAGGTCGCAGCACCCTTGCAGGGTTTCCGGGGATCACCACAGGACACACAGTTGTGGTACTCGGGAAAAAAAATCAGACCAACCCAGCCTTCTCTTTGGAAAATGCAGAGTTCCATGTTTGCACAGAGTTGGATCAAAGCAACATCTGCCACTTCTGTAGGCAAAGAGAGACACAGGCCCAGGGTCCTGTGCTGGTGACACCCACCATATGTATAGATAGAGACATAGGGACAGGCCCAGTGGAGAACACGAAGACCCACACTTGCAGTGGCACTGGGCGCCTGCAGGGCACAAACTGTCCAGCTCACACCTCTGAGTCTACTCCCTATTACAGAGGTGACAGACAGGTCCCCAGACCTTAACACCTGGAACCCATCAACATCACCATTGCAGTGGGCAGAAGGAACCCTAGAGTAACTGCAACCCAGTACTGATGATCTACAGGCAGAAAAACAGTGGGGAGATACCAGACATAGATTTCAAAGTCGGTTTTAAAGGGTAATAAACACAAAACAAAGAGCTGAGAATAACCATTCAGTAAAGGGTATTTACCTTTGAAGCTCACCTAGAAGCAAATATCTACCTCCAGAATAAGATACAATAAAGAGAGAGAGAGATTAGACATAGGAAACCTACATAGCAAGAGAGAGCTACCAGAAGCAACAAAGATATAAACTTAAGAAACCTGAAATCATGAGAAGGAAGAATAGCAAAGAAACAATGAGATCCCACCACTGCACAACAACAGAATCTGCCAACATAGAAGTGTAAAGATTGCCAGAAGGATGATTCAGAACTTTAATAGTAGAAATGATACAGGATTTCCAAAAGGAATTCAGAGAGAGCCTGAAAGGCTCAAATGAAGGATCAAATAAACAAAGAACCTGACACCCTGAACAGGAATCAAAAAAGAGTTCTGAAGGAAGTGAAGGATGTAATAATTGAAATGAAGGCATCAATACAAACCATCAACAATAGACTAGAACACATGGAAAACAGAATCTCACTCTTTGAAGATGAACTCTCCAAAAATGAACACATAGTATGTAATTTAGAAAAAACAATTTGACAGCATGAATTGAACATTGAAGAGATCTCAGCCAATCTTAAAAGAGCAAACCTAAGAATAATAGGCATAGAAGAGGGAATAGAAGCTGAAACCAAATGAATCAATAATCTTTTCAGAGAAGTAATATTAGAAAATTTTCCAAACATAGAAAAAGAAGTCGATACATAGGTACAGGAAATATATAGAACCCCCAATAGACCAGATCAGAGAAAAGGTTCATCATGCCACATAATAATCAAATTGACTAATGTAGAGGACAAGGATAGAATCTTAAAGGCAATGAGAGGAAAAGACCAAGTGACATTCAGAGGCAAACCAGTAAGAATCACTCCAGACTTTTCAAGCCAAGTCATGAAAGCCAGGAGGGCCTGGAGCGACATATTCCAACTCTGAAAGAAAACAACGTCCAGCCAAGATTTATCTACCCAGCAACGATATCTTTCAAATTTGACAGGGAAATAAAAACCTTCCACAACAAACAGAAGCTGAAAGACTTTATGTCTTCCAAACCAGCACTAGAGAAAATACTCAAAGAGATTAATTACAAAGAAGAAATAATAAAGAAATGCCAGAACCAGAGAAACAATGATTTCCATCAAATGAACAACTAAGCAAAGAAGAACAAACACTACCTCAAACGGAAATTAAAACCCAAAATGTTAGGAATGAAAACCCATCTCTCAATAATCACGCTGAATATAATTGGCCTCCCCAATCAAAAGACATAAGGTGGCAAAATGGATTAAAAATCATAATCCATCTATATGCTGCCTGCAAGAAGCATACCTTACAAGTAAAGATACTAAAGGTGAAGGGATGGAGCAAGGTAATCCACGCTAATGGAACTCAAAAACAAGCAGGAGTAGCAACTATGATATCAGACATATTAGACTTCAAACCTAAACTTATCAGAAGAGACAAAGCAGGTGATTTCTTACTGGCAAAAGGAACAATCCAGCAAGAAGATATAACAATAGTCAACATTTATGCCCCAAACATAGGTGCAACCACTTTCATAAAAGAAACTCTTTATGACATTAAGTCACACATAGATCCCAATACAATAATATTGGGAGACTTCAACACCCCTCTCACACCACTAGATCCATCTTCAAGACAAAAGGTCAGTAAAGATGCCTCAGACCTAAGGAACACCATAAACCAAATGGACCTACTAGACACATACAGAATATTCCACCCAACTACAGCTGAATTCACATTTTTTTTCAGCTGCTCATGGAACCTTCTCTAAAATAGACCATATCCTAGGCCACAAAGTGAGTACTAGCAAGTTCAAAAAATGTGATATAATCCCCTGTGTCTTTTCAGACCATAATGGAATGAAACTAGAAATCAACTATAAGAAGACCCAGAGAAACCTCATAAATAGTTGGAGAATGAGCACCACACTGCTGAATGAGGAATAAATAAGGGGAGAAATTAAGAAATTCCTAAAAACAAATGAAAACAGAGACACACCATATCAAAATTTCTGGGACACTCTGAAGGCAGTATATAGAGGAAAATTCATAGCACTGAGTGTTCACATAAGAAGAATAGAAAATCACCAAATAAATAACCTAATGACATACCTCAAAGCCCTTGAAAAACAGGAACAGTCTAACCCCAAAGCCAGTACAAGATAGGAAATTATTAAAATTAGAGCAGAAATCAATGAAGTAGAGAATAGAAAAACAATACAAAAATCAACAAAACCAAAATCTGGTTCCTTGAGAAAATAAACAAGATAGATAAACCACTAGCTACCCTAACCAAAAGGAAGAGAGAATCAACCCAAATTACTAAAATTAAGAGATGAAAAACATGATCTTACCATTGACAGTGTGGAAATCCACAGGATTATCAGAAACTATTTTGAAAAACTATACTCCAACAAAATGGAAAACCTAGAAGAAATTGACAAATTTCTACAAAATGGAAAACCTAGAAGAAATTGACAAATTTCTAGACATGTACAACCTTCCTAAATTGAATCAAGAAGATATAGAATATTTAAATCGACCAATAGCAATCAAAGAGATAGAAGCAGCAATAAAGAGCCTACCATCAAAGAAAAGCCCAGGTCCAGATGGTTTCCTAGGTGAATTTTATAAAACCTTTATAGAAGAAATAATCCCAATACTCCTCAATCTATTCCATGAAATACAAAGGAACGGGACTCACCCAAATATATTCTTTGAAGCCAACATCACATTAATATCAAAACCAAATAAAGACAGCTCAAGAAAACTACATGCCTATATCATTGATGAACTTAAAGGCAAAACTTCTAAACAAAATACTAGCAATGCGCATTCAAAACCACATCAAGAAAATCATACACCATGACCAAGTCAGGTTCATCCCAGGGATGCAAGGCTGGTTCAATATATGAAAAAAAATCCATATAATCCACCACATAAACAGAACTAAAGAAAAAAAATCACATGATCATTTCACTACATGCTGAAAAAGCATTTGACAAAATCCAACACCCATTCATGATAAAAACCTAAACTTATCAGAAGAGACAAAGAGTCAGAGAATCAGAATAGAAGGAACATACCTCAACATCATAAAAGCAATATACATTAGGCCCACAGCCAACATCATATTGAATGGGGAAAAACTACAAGAGTTCCTCTTAAAAACAGGAACAAGACAAGGATGTCTACTGTCACCACTCCTTTTCAATATAGTACTAGAGACTCTAGCCAGAGAAATGAGGCAAGAGAAGGAAATCAAAGGGGTTCAAATAGAAAAGGAAGAACTGAAACTATCTCTATTTGCAGATGACATGATATTATACTTAGAAGACCCAACAAACTCAACCTAAAGGCTTATAGAACCGATCAACAAATTCAGCAAAATGTCTGGATACAAAATCATTCTTAAAAAATCAGAAGCTTTTCTACAGGCCAACCATAAATCCACTGAAAAAGAAATCCAGAAAACATTTCCACTCATGATATACCCCCAAACAATAAAATACTTAGGAATAAACCCAGTCAAGGAGGTAAAAGACCTCTACAAGGAAAATTATAAAACATTGAAAAAAGAAATTGAAGAAGATCTTAGAAGATGGAAAGACCTCCCATGCTCTTGGATAGGCAGAGTAAATATCATCAAAATGGCCATTCTTCCAAAAGTGATTTACAGATTCAATGCAATACCCATTAAATTACAAAGGCCATTCTTCACAGACCTAGAAAAATCAGTCCTTAAATTCATTTGGAACAACAACAACAAAAAAAAACCCAGAATAGCCAAAGAAGTTCTCAGCAACAAGAACCATGCAGGAAGTATTACAATACCTGACTTCAAACTATACTATAGAGCCTTAGTAATAAAAACAGCATAGTATTGGCATAAAAGCAGACAGACATAGACCAATGGAACAGAATAGAAGACTCAGAAACAAATCCACACACTTACAGCCAATTTATTTTTGACAAAGGAACCAAAAACATACACTGGAAAAAAAGATAGCCTTTTCAACAAATGGTGTTGGCAAAACTGGTTAACCACATGCAGAAAAATGGAAATAAACCCTGCTTTCTCATCCTGCACAAGAGTCAATTAAGGAAGGATCAAAGACTTGAAAAGTAGACCAGAGACCTTGCAGCTACTTCAAGAGCATAGGTCCAACTCATAGGTTCAACACATAAGCACAGGCAAAACCTTCCTCAACAAGACCCAAAGGCACAAGAAGTTAAAAAAGAGAATCAATACATGGGATTGCATTAAACAGAAGAGCTTCTGTGCAGCAAAGGAAACTATCAAGAACCTCAATAGGGAGCTAACAGAATGGGAGAAGATTGCTAGCTACTCCTCTGATGGAGGAATAATATCTAGAATATACAGAGAACTCCAGAAACTCACTGCTAAAAAAAAAAAAACAATCAAAAAATGGGCAAGTGAACTAAACAGACACTTCACAAAAGAAGAAATACAAATGGCCAATAAATGTATGAAAAATGCTCAACATCATTAGCAATCAGAGAGATGCAAATCAAAATACCATGAGATTTCACCTAACCTCAATTAGAATGGCAATCATTAAAAACACAAACAAAGCCGGGCATGGTGGTGCATGCTTATAATCCCAGTACTTGGGAGGCTGAGACTGGAGGAGCTGGGTTCGCGGCTAGCCTCAGCTACTTAGTGAGGCCCTCTGCAACTTAGTGAGACCCTGTTTCAAAATAAAGAACAAAAAAAAAAAGGGTGGGATGTATCTCGGAGGCAGAATGTTCCTGGGTTCAATCCCCAGTACCGCAAAAACAAAACAAAACAAAACAAAAAACCCACAAACAGTAACAAATGCTGGCAAGGATGTGGAGAAATAGGAACTCTAATACACTGTTGGTGTTATTGCAAATTAGTGCAACTACTTTGGAAAACAGTGTGGAGGATCCTCAGAACACTGAGGGAATTTTTCTGCATGTGGTAGGGAATGAACCTACCATTTGATCCAGCAATACCACTTCTAGGTATCTACCCAAAACAATGGAAACCAAACTACCAGACTAACTCATGCATATCTATGTTTATAGCTACACAATTCACAATTGCCAAACTATGGAACCAGCCAAGATGTCCATCAACAGATGAATGGATTACAATACTATGGGATATATACACAATGGAATTTTACGTAGCCATAAAGAACAAAATTACATCATTTGCAGGGAAATGGATAGAATTAGAGAACATTATGCTAAGTGAGATTAGTCAGTCACAAAAAGAGAAGTCAGATGCTCTCCCTAATATGTGGAAGCTAGGGAGAATAGGGCATAGGAGGTACTCTAGATAAAGTTGGAGAAGACCTTAGATAACTAAAGAAGGAGACCTAACTGAGGGAGATGAGAAGGGGGAAGAGGGAAACACCCTAATGCACAGGATGTACATACACAAACTTATCAAAGTCAACTACCATGCTGAGCACAAGAAGGAGGGAAGGAGGAGGGAATGGGAGTGGGAATTGGGAAGGGCTAATTGACCTATGTGTGCATGTATAATTCTACCACCCTGAAACCCATCAAGATGTATGATTACAATGCACCAATAAATAAAAAAAAATTGGCAATGTCAGAAAGCTTTTTATCTGTTTTTTCCTGGTAGCTGTATGACTTCAGTTTTTATGTTTCAGTTTTTAATACCTTAAATAGATTTTTGTATATAGTGTGAGATAAGGGTCCAATTTCATTCTTATGCATATGAATATCAGTTTTCCCAACACCATCTGTTGAGAAAAAGAATCGTTTTTCTTTATCTTAAATTATACAGTCTTTCTTAAATTCTACAAATATTTATTGAGTGCCAACCTTGTGAAATATGCTACACTAATAAGAGCCTACAAATTAAATGGTGAGCAGGGCAAAGTCATTTAAATATTTTATAATCTGGTAAATGATCCAGATGACAAATCCTGAAAATTTGTATTTTAAAGCAAAAGTATTTTCATCACTGTAAGAGACATACAGAATGCTATAATGGCTTGAAGAAGGGGCATGTGTGAATCAAAGCTTCATGAGAAGGGTGTTTTTCCAGGAGGTTCTGGAAGGATAGATAGGATTTTGATAGGCAGAGATGGTTCAAGAAAGCTTTCTAGCTGGTTGTGGTAGTACACACCTGTGATTCCAGTACTTGGGAGGCTGAGATGGGAGGATTGCAGGTTTGAGGCCAGCCTCAGCAACTTAGCAAGCCCTCAGCAGCTTACTGAGACCCTGTTTCAAAAATAAATAAATAAATAAATGAAAGCTTTCTGCTTGGAGGAATATCAAAGATCAAACTAAAAAGAGTTCAGAAAGTGGGGTTTTCAGGAAGGAATCTGTGTGCTAATGCACTAGTGATGGACACTAATGCATAGTGTCCATCAACAGAGTAGTTGGTAATAGAGGTCAGACAGCCTGGAGCAGCAGACTAATGGATTTAGACTTGTGTTCAAAGTAATATGCCTACTAAACATGATAGGTAGAATATAACAAATGTATGATTGGTGCTATGTTTGAGAAGGATTAACCTGCAAGAATAGTGGGAGGAAGAGGGAACCAAAAAATGAGAAAATCTGTGAGTCTAACTCAATACTAGGCAACAAATAATACACTGGTAGGAGGAAGTACTAAAAAGGAAAGTAAATAGAAGTGGCATTTTTAAAAGTTTTCTCAGGGCTTAGCTATGTATCACAGTTTTAAAGGAGGAGGGGAAAGAAAGCAAACATTAATTGAGCACCTCCATGATGCCAGTTGGGCTTAGTTATCATGCTGAGGGATGCAGGCAAGATAAGAGGAGAAGCAAAGATAGCTCCACAGTTCCCCGATCAGGCAACAGGGAGAACGCCTATTCCATGAACAGAAATTGGAAAGTTAGGAGATTGTTTCACTTGGATGTGTTGAGATTGATATTCTGGTGGAATAGTTAGGTAGTGATCTGTAATAGAAATGAAAAAATAAAACAAGGGAACCTAGGAGCTATGTCTGGAAATCATCCTGGTAGTAGATATATCAAAATCTGAGGATAAAGCCCAGCATGGTGATGCACACCCATAATCCCAGTACATGGGAGGCTGAGACAAGAGGATCACAAATTTGAAGCCAGCCTTGAAAACTTAGCAAGACCCTCAGCAACTTAACAAGACCCTGTTTCAAAATAAAAAAAAAAATAAAAAGGACTAGGGGTGTAGCTTGAAGGA
Organism: Glis glis; assembly: GCA_004027185.1. Lineage (NCBI taxonomy): Eukaryota > Metazoa > Chordata > Mammalia > Rodentia > Gliridae > Glis > Glis glis. The sequence goes on along the minus strand of PVJS01002485.1, from coordinate 66,485 downwards.
AGAACACCCTGGGTTCAATCCTACTAACAAACAAACAAACACCTGAGGATAAGACCACCAAAAGAGCGCTTATAGAGAGAAGAGAAGGGTTCTGTGCAGAAAGATAAGAATATTGATAAGCCTTATCATCATCATGTAAACACTATTGAGTGATTAGTATGTGCCGGGCATCATGCCAAACAAATATTTTTCATGCATTAATTATCAAAATAAAGTAATATGTGAAAGTTATGGTTATGACTAATTATTGATACACAATGTAAACCCTAATCTTTTAGAAATAAAATTCCAGATGATTTCATGGTGAAAGTAATGAAGAGGGGGCCATAGAAGGGACATGGAAGGAGCACTACATTTTAATGTCTTCTTCAGAGAATGTTGAGTCACTTTAATTGTTGATTATTAAAATAGAAATTCGATGTGTATTAAAAAGTTTTGAGCCGGGCGTGGTGGCACACGCTTGTAATCCCAGTACTTTGGGAGGCGGAGACTGGAGGATCCGGGTTCGCAACCAGCCTCAGCTCTCTCTCTCTCTCTCTCTCTCTCTCTCTCTACCTACCTAGTGAGGCCCCCCGCAACTACATGAGACCCAGTTTCAAAATAAAGCATAAAAAAATAGGGCCGCGGGTGTAGCGCGGAGATAGAACGCCCCTGGGTTCAATCCCCGGTACCGCAAAAAAATAAAAATAAAAATAAAATACATATTTTTGAACTGTTAGAAATACAGAGATCCATCCAGGCATGGTGGCACATGCCTGTAATTCCAGTACTTGGGAGACTGACACAGGAGGATCGCAGGTTTGTGGTCAGCCTTAGCAATTTAGGGAGGCCATGTGCAACTTAGTGAGACCCTATATGAAATAAAATAAAATAGGGCTGGGGGTGTAGTTCAGATGTAGAATGTCCCTGGGTTTAATCCCCAGTAAAACACACACACACACACACACACACACACACACACACACACACACACACACATTATTTTTGAAACAGGGTCTCACTAGGTTTCTGAGCATCTTGCTAAGTTGCTGAGACTGGCTTCAAACCAGCGATCCTCCTGTCTCAGCCTCCCAAGAGCTGAGATTTCAGATGTATGCTACTACACCTGGCTCTTCCTTCTTTTTACTACCTGGAATACAGAAGTGATGTCTGAGGCTGAAGCATCCATCTTGCAACCAGAAGAATGAGATCCACTTGCCAAGTATGGTGAAACAGAAATATGTAAATTTCTTACTGGGCGTGGTGGCATACACCTATAATCCAGTACTTGGGAGGCTGAGACAGGAGGATCACAGGTTCAAGGATAGCCTCAGTAATATAGTGAGGCTCTCAGCAATATAGCAAGACCTTGTTTCAAATGAATGAATGAATGAATACATACATATATACATAAGGAAGGCCTGGGGGCGTGGCTCAGCAGTAGAATGCCCCTGGGTTCAATCCCTAGTACTGAGGAAAAAAAAAAAGAAATATATAAGTTTCTTGAAGACTCCTGAACATCTACACTGCCCACTATGTTCTTCCTATGGATCACAAAGGGACAACATTTTTTTATTTGGTGGTTTCAGTTTTGAGTTCTGTTTTCATATATATATTATATATGAAAACACACACACACACACACACACACATATATATATATATATTTGGTTTTGTTGGCAAATTATTGTATTTAAATATTTTATAATCTTTTATTTTAGATGTCTCTCTTTTAAATAACTGGATTTTATTTTCCACACCAATCTGAGTCTTTGATATTTTTGCTAAGAGAATTAAGCTTATTTACCTTGACAATTGCAATTCTCGCGCTTACGTATTTGATTGCAAGATGCAGGCATTTATCTTGAATTAGTTTAGGCAAAATGGACATTCATTGGCTCCTGCAAGAGCACAGCTAAAGACCCACTGAGCCATAAATGACACCTCCAAGATTCTCTTGGTCTACCTCCCTCCCTTCTTTGCCTCTCTCTGACCAGTTTTCTCCACCCCAACACCCCATACATATCCCAGCTTTATCTCCAAAGAAGCAAAACCCTTCTCTGCAGGTCCTGTTGAACAAACACTGGAGACAGAACATGATGTTCACGCTTATGTGGAGTGTCTGTGTGCCTGTGGGCTGCACCAGCTTCCAGGGCTGGGTGCTGAGTGGGTGAGGGTGATGAGGGTCTAGTCACATCTTCCAGGTAAGTAAGATCATCCATCAGTGATGTCATTTCCAAATGAAGCCTATGTTTACAGGGTGATGAGGGCATGGTTGCTCTCCCCAGAAAAATGCAGGGGTGTTGGCCAGATGACAGCAAGGGACCATTTTAATTGTTACTGAAATAAAAATGTCTATTTTATACTTTCTGCTTTTTCATCCTTTTCCTCTTCTTAGGTATAGACTATTAGTTTCTCTTTTTCTCTGCACTACTTGAGAAGGGAAGCATCCTGTTTCCATTAAACCATTCTTAGACCTTCACCATCTAATTATTAAAATCAAGATCAATGTAAGAATGTTGCTCCCTTCTATGAAGACGGTGACACCCAAGACTTTGACTTCCTTTGGCAAAGTTTCTCCTTTTTCTCTTCTGGGTTTTTTTTTTTTCATTTAGAATATAGCCATAAACTGCATCATTGTCTTTGTGTTAAATAATATAAACAATCTGTTTCAAGTAACTTTATTGCAAATTTACAAACCATTTATATAAATCCAATATGTCTACATACGTAACTTATCTTATTGACCACCCCAACCCCCTTTTAGCCACCACTCCTTTTTCTTGAGTCTAAATTATGATTAATAACTTGGATTCCAAAGGCAGGCCTTTATGATATTTATTTGGGAAGATAATCTGGCTTCTGAGTCCTTGGCTACCCGAAAATGTCATTCTATTGTTTCCCTGCTTGATAATAAATGACCTAGGTAACTAAAGATGAGCGGAACCTCAATGACTTTAGTCACTGAGTCATGGTCACTGTGTCACTGAGTAACGATCAAGTAGCAAGGTTGTTATATTGCATTCTATTTCACAGGTAGGAGAGGATTGTTTCTTAGAACATGATTATATCTTTTATTTTACCATCATCTATTCATAGAAGATTTTCCTCATTCAGTATATTTTCCTGGTTAATTTGGAGGGAATTTGGCAGAGAATTTTTATTATATCCTTAATCATCATTTTTGGTAGAAGTTGAGATTAGTTGTGTAATTCTATAGCCAAATGTGGCACCTTCAGAGAATGAGCAAAGAAAATAGACATTAGGGGTTCTGATTTTATTTTTTATTTTTTGGTACTGGGATTGAACCCAGGGACAGTCTACCTCTGAGCTATATCACCAGCTCTATTTTATTTTTTATTTTGAAACAAGGTCTCACTAAGTTGCTGAGGACCTTGCTAAGTTGCTGAAGCTGGTCTTGAACCTATAATCCTCCTGTCTCAGCCTCCCAACTGCTGGGATTACAAGCATGCACCATCATGCCCAACTGGGGGTTCCTATTTTTGTAGTCAAGCAAACAGGCTATGACACAGGTTATGTACTGATGAGAGAGAGTCCAATTTAGTGGTCAAACAAGCAAACTACTGGCAAGGCCAACCACAAAAGCATGCTGTACCTAGGAAGGTAAATAAAGTTGCAACAGGTAGACATTCCAAGCTTGGCATGGTGGCAGACACCTGTAATCCCAGTACTTGGGAGGCTGAGATAGGAGCATCACAGGTTTGAGGCCAGTCTCAGCAACTTAGTGAGACCCTCAGCAACCTAGTCAGACTCTGTTTCAAAACAAGAAATAAGCCGGGCATGGTGGTACACACCTGTAATCTCAGTACTTGGGAGGCTGAGACAGGAGGATCTCAAGTTTGAGGACAGCCTCAGCAACCTAGTGATCTCTCAGCAATTTAGCAAGACCTTGTTTCCAAATAAGAAATAAAACCGGTCTCTTGGTATAGCTCGGAGGTAGAGAACCTCTGGGTCCCATCCCCAGTACCACAATAAATAAATACATGAATGAATAAAAATAAACGAATAAATAAATAAATAAATAAATAGAGCTGGGGATCTAGCTCAGAAGTAGAATGCTTCTGGGTTCAATCCCCATTACCAAAGCAAACAAAACAAAACAAAGCAAGCAGTCATTTCAAAAGAACAGAGAAAAGTAAAGAATTGAAAGCTATTATTTGAACAAAAAGTATGTTCAGCAGAAGTGAGAGAATGTGATGACTAGAATATCAAGATGCTGAGAATATAAAGGGAGAAGATCAGAACTGGAAATCTTCTCACTGTGTATTAGTTGTTCATATCCCTCAATCTGATGTTTCAGCTTTAGCTTACATTCAAATTTTGTTGGAGTCTCTCAGTATCAGTTTGGTCCAATCCTCTCATTATTGTGCGGTCTTTCTAGTGTATAATTTTTCTTTATCATATCTCCGGCTCATCCATGTTACATTGCACTTTCCACTCTCTAGAATTCATGAGCAGCCTTTCCAGGCACAGGATGCCCATCTTAAAAGTCAGGCACAGAATACCCAATTTTCCCCCTCTAAGAATAATGCCACTTCTGTTTTAACCCTCAGCTCTGGTTTTTGACTATTCATTCTCTGTGGAACCAGTATGATAAAACTTGTCATTTACACAGATGCAGTGAGAGAACGATGTGTAAGTCTGTTCGGAATCAGAGAAGAATGAACAGGGTAGACGAATGTTAACTCTGACTTGGTAAACACATACCTGCTATTATGCATGCCACAGAGCTCTCAGACTCTGATGAAAAAGCTTTTCATGATTCCCTGGTTACATAATTGAGCTTTATAATTTATATCCTACTACATCCCCTGCAAAAGATTTCATGGGCTGCTTAACTGTGGTTATGATATAGCCCAGACTGAAATTCTGGTGTTGTAATTCTAAGTTGCGTTCTTTCAACTACTCTGCATTGCATCTTATGTGCCCTGCTAGACTGTAAATTCCTTGAGGGCAGACACTAAGTAAATATTTGTAGGATCTATATATTTAAAAGGACTTGCATAAAGTGGGGCTGCGACATGAAGAATTAATTCCATGGTTAGAATATAATTCTTTTTTTGTGTGTGTGGTATTGGGGACTGAACCCAGGAGCATTCTACTTCTGAGCTACACCCGCAGCCCAACTTTATTTTTTGTTTTGAAACAGGGTCTTGCTAGGTTGCTGAATGTCTGGCTATGTTACTGAGGCTGTCCTCGAAACTGTGATCCTCCTGTCTCAGCCTTCCAAGTACTGTACTCCCAAGTACAGGGATGCACCACCATGCCCAGCTTAGAATATAATTCTGATTCTTCTGTATTTAAGCATACTTATTATTAAATGTACTCTTTTTTTTTTTTGCAGTACCGGGGATTGAACCCAGGGGCGTTCTACCTCAGGCGCTACACCCCTGGCCCTATTGTTTATACTTTATTTTGAAACCGGGTCTCACGAAGTTGCGGAGGGCCTCGCTAAGTAGAAAGAGAGAGACAGGGAGAGAGAGAGAGAGAGAGCGAGAGAGAGCTGAGGCTGGCCGCGAACCCGGATCCTCCGGTCTCCGCCTCCCAAAGTACTGGGATTACAAGCGTGCGCCACCACGCCCGGCCCTTAAATGTACTCTTAATACTGAAACTGGAAATAAAGGAGGAAAAATCAAAATTGGAATTACACCTGTGGTTCAAACCATTCAATCAGAAAAATACAAACTTACCTACAAATCGGATCCTCCTCCCGTGGACTGTGTATGTAGTCATTGTCACATAAACAATTCTCTCCAATTTCACCCCAGTTTGAACCTTATACCAGCACATCCATACATAATTACAAAACCGGGCATTCTCTAACTATGGGTTCGTATCTTCCTCTCATTTAGACATTGCATTGTGAGCATTCCCTAGGTTGGTCAGTGTTCAGTTAGTAACCTGTAATTGCATAATATTTCATCTGCCCCCTATTGTTGAACATGTGTCTTGCTTCTAATGTTTTTGCTCTTGTTAATGATGCTGCAGAGCACACCCTCGCACATAGCCTTTGTTCGCATCTCTGATTATTTTCCTAGGATAAATCCCTACATCAGCCAGGATTTTAGTAGAAAATTTATGGCATATTTGGTGTTTAATTCAGGAGACTTTAATGAAGGGGCTGATTACAAGAGGTCTGAGCAGAGTCAAGGGAAACAATAAGGAAGGGTGAGATGCTCAGAGATTGTCAGAGAAGCCCTTCCCGCCCCTGCACCTGGAGGAGAAAGGGAAGGCTGCGAAGGCTGCCATGGTCCTAGACCACAGAGAGCGCCTCAGCTGAGGAACGGGGACTGCTCCAGAGGGAACTGCAGCCTTAAAGCTGTGCTTTTCCAGGTGTAGTCTTGGACCACCAGCATCAGCAACACCTGGAACCTGTTAGAGATGGAAATTCTTGGGCCCTACTCCATCCCACTGAATCAGAATAAAGGCCCCCAGATAAGTCTGATGCCTTGAAGTTTGAGAGCCACAGGCTTAGAGGAACAAAGCCACTCACAAGCTGTGGCTGCAAAGGGGGAGCCGGAGGGGGAATAAATACATTTAACCAGAGAAATACAAAGCCTCCCTCCCCTCTGAGCTCCTTTCTTGGCTAAACCTAACTAGAAGCTTCAGGGCGAGGGAAGAGAAGAGAGAGAGGCGGACAGAGGCAAGGAGTAGTGATGTGGAAGGGAAAAAGAGTAGCCAGCCCAAGGGCTAAGTGGAGAACTTCTGAATCAGCAATGCAAAGGTGAAGACAATGCTTAACACATGTTACTACAGTGCTCTTCGTGAAGAGCCCAGGAATAAACGCTTTCACTTAGCAATGGCTAAGACCGCCAGTGTGGTGGAATTTCATGCTAACTCTTCAGTGTGATTTAAAAAAAAAAGTAGGTTCTAGTTTTGTAAAATAAAAATGGTATATTGGTCTTATTTTAATTTGCATTTCTTCATTTAGCACAAGATTATGTTTTAGGCATATGTGTATCACCATTGCCTTCTTCCTAGGTCTTATCTACTTATATCCTTTGCCCACTTTGCCCTAAGGGTGTTGCTTTGTTTTTCTACCTTAGAAGGACTCTCGATCAATAACTTTATTTCTTCTTTCTGTCATATTTATTGCAAGTATTTTTTCTCAGTTTGTCTATTGCTTTGTTTTGTTTTGTTTTGTACTGGGAATTGAACCCAGGGGCATTCTACCTCCAAGCTACACCCCCAGCCCTTTTTTAATTTTTTATTTTAAAACAGGGTCTCCCTAAGTTGCTGAGGCTGTTCTTGAACCTGCAATCCTCCTGTTTCAGCCTCCCAAGTACTGGAATTACAGGTGTGTGCCAACACAGCCAGGCTGTCTCTTGCCTTTAATGTTGGATACATAAAAAGTTTACACAGTCAAATTCATCACTCTTTTTGTGATATATTCTTTTGCTTGCTGAGCCTATAGGAATAAGCTTTCAAAATGATTTCTTTGTACCATGATTATAACTCGTAGCTTGGCTTGTGTATCAGTTTCTATTGCTGCTGTAACAATTTGCCACACTGTGGTATCTTAAAACAACATGAATTTATTATCTTATAGTTCTGGAGGTCCCAGTCCAAAATAGGTCTCTCCAGAATAAAATCAGAGCTGGGAGAGCTGCATTCCTTCTGGAGGCTCATGATGTGTGTGTGTGTGTGTGTGTGTGTGTGTGTGTGTGTGTGTAACCATTTCCTTGCCTTTCCCAGTCTCTAGAGACTGCCCACGTTACTCGGATTGAGATCCTTCCCTCCATCTTCAAAGCACCCCAATCACTGCTTCTTTTGTCGTATCTCCTTCTCTAACTCTGGCTCTCCTGCCTCTCTTTTTCACTTCTAGGTACCCCTGTGATTATTTTGGATCACCAGGATAATCTCACCATCTCAATATCCTTAACTTAATCCCATCTGCATATATATAAAGTAACATATCCATAGGAGAGTAGCATGTGGACATATCTGGGGGCCAGTATTCTGCTGGCCACAGCTTCTACACCCCATCCCAGCCTCCTGGCCAGCACAGGTGTAAAACCCACATGGGTGCACTGCCCTTACTCTCCATCATGTGATGTCTTCCAGCCACGCTTTCCGATTAATGTTACCATCACTTTTGATTTCACAGAATAACTTGTGAAGTATTGGGTTTAGTTCTTCTGTAAAGGTTTTGTAGAATTCCGCTGGAAAACTATCTGGACCTGGACTGTTCTTTGATGGCAGGCTTTTTATTGCTGTTTCTATCTCTTTGCTTGCTATTGGTTGATTCAGGTTTTCTATGTCCTCTTGGTTCAATTTGGGTAGGTCTTATGTGTCTAGAAATCTGTCGATTTCTTTCATGTTTTCCAGTTTATTAGAATATAAGTCTTCAAAATAGTTTCTGATGATCCTCTGAATTTCTCTGCTATCAGTGGTGATGTATCCTTTTTCATTTCTGATTTTAGGAATTTGGGTTGATTCTCTCCTTCTTTTGGTTAAGTTAGCTAGTGGTTTGTCAATCTTGTTAATCTTTTCAAAGAACCAGCTTTTTGTTTTATTGATCTTTGTATTTCTTTTTTTGTTGTTGTTCTCTATTTCATTAATTTCTGCTGTGATTTTAATGATATCCTGCCTTCTACTGGCTTTGGGATTAGACTGTTCCTGTTTTTCTAGGTTTTTGAGGTGTGTTATGAGGTTGTATATGTGACTTTCTGTTTTTCTTATGTGGGCACTCAGTGCTATAAATTTCCTCTTAAAACTGCCTTCAAAGCATCCCATAGATTTTGGTATGTTGTGTCTGTCTTTTTGTATAATTCTAGAAAATTTTTTATTTCTCCCCTGATCCAGTCCTCATTCAAGATTGTATCATTCGGTCTCCATGTATTTATGTAATTTCTTTTGGTCTTCTTCTAATTTCTACTTTCATTCTATTGTGATCTGAGAAGATTCAGGGAATTATATTACATTTTTTTAATTTGCTGGTACTTACTTTGTGGCCCAGGATGTGGTCTATTTTGGAGAAGATTCCGTGAGCACCTGAGAAGAATGTATATTCAGCTGTTGTTGGTTGAAATATTCTCTATATGTCTGTTAGGACCATTTGGTTTATAGTGTTCTTTAAATCTGAAGAGTCTTTACTCATCTTTACACATCTAGTGGTGTGAGTCGTGTGTTGAAGTCTCCCAGTGTTATTGTATTTGTGTCTATTTGAGACCTGATGTCCCGAGTTTGTTTTATAAAAGTGGGAGCACTCACTTTTGGGGCATAAATGTTTACTATCATTATATCTTCTTGTTGGATTATTCTTTTTATTAATAAGAACTGACCCACTTTGTCTCTTCTGATGTGTTTTAGCTTAAACTCTGTTTTGTCAGATATGAGCGTTGCTACTCCTGCTTGTTTTTGTTCTCCATTTGCATGATATAACTTTTTCCATCGTTTTACCTTTAGCATATGGATATCTTTGGCTGTAAGGTGAGTTTCTTGCAAGCAGCATATAGTTGGATTATGTTTGTTAATCCACATTGCCAGTCTATGACTTTTAACTGGGGGTTAAGACCTTTGACATTCAGTATTATTATTGAGAAATGATTTTTGTTTCCTGTCATTTTGAGGTCTATTTTCTGTTTCATGTAGTGTTACTTCTCCTTTGTTTAGTTGCCCATCTGGTAGAGTTCACCCCTCCTTTGGTGCTGGTATTTGCCTCTTTTTTCTTCTTTGTGTTTTATTTCTTTAACTGTTTTCTCTAGTGCTGGCTTGGTAGTCATGAATTCTTTTAGTTTCTGATTGTCTTGGAACGTTTTTTGATTTCTCCATCAGTTTTGAGTGATATCTTTGCTGGATATAGCAGTCTTGGTTGGAAGTTGTTTTCTTCCAGGGTCTGGAGTACATCATACCAGCCCCTCCTAACTTTCATGATTTGGGTTGAGAAGTCTGGAGAGATTCTTATTGTTTTGCCCCTGAATGTCACAAGTTCTTTTGTTTTTGCTGCTTTTAAGATTCTTTCTTTGGCCTTTCTATGTTAGTCATTTTGATTATTATGTGGTGTGGGGAAGTCCTTCTTTGATCTTGCCTTGTTGGTGTTCTGAATGTCTCCTGTACGTAGATGTCCAAGTCTTTTTCTATGTTTGGGAAATTCTCTGATACTATTTCTCTGAAGAGGTTTCTGATACCCTTGGTTTGTGCTTCTAGACCTTCTTCAATCCCTATTGTCCATAAGTTAGGTGGTTTCATATTATCTCTTATTTCTTGGATGTTTAGGTCATGTTCTTGTATTGTCTTCTCTATATGGTTGACTGTGTTTTCAGCTTTGAATGAACTGTCTTCCAAGAGTGATACTCTATTTTCCATGTGGTCTAACCTGCCAGAGGTGGTTTCCATTGTGGTCTTTAATTCATTTGTTGATTACTTCATTTTGCTCAAAAAGCCTTTTTTTGGTTCTTACGCAGGGGCTCAAGTTCTCTATTTATATGCTCTTTCATTTCCTGTACACTTTGTTTGAGACCTTTGATCATATTGAAGATCAAAATTCTGAATTCTCCTTTTGGCATTTCCTGCAGATCAGTATTGGTGATCTCCCTTGTTGTTGAGTTGTGGGAAATTATTGTTTCCTCGCTGTTCTTCATTCTCATGTCTTCAAGGTTCTCAAGTTTGTTTTTCTGTTGTCTTGGCATTGTCTTCCTCTTTGTGTGTCAGTCCTGTGTCTACTTGTTATCTCTTTATAATAAGGTCTATGCTGGGTGTATATATTTGCCTCTACCAATCTGTCTCATATAATCAAACTTTTTTTTTTTTGCGGTACCAGGGATTGAACGCAGGGGCATTCTACCTCCGTGCTAGACCCCCGGCCCTATTTTTTTATACTTTATTTTGAAACTGGGTCTCACGAAGTTGCGGAGGGCCTCACTAAGTAGAGAGAGAGAGAGAGAGAGAGAGAGAGAGAGAGCGCTGAGGCTGGCCACAAACCTGGATCCTCTGGTCTCTGCCTCCTAAAGTACTGGGATTACAAGCGTGCGCCACCAAGCCCGGCCATAATCAAACTTTTGAGTTTGTCCCCAGAGCCTCTTTAACTAGATATAGTTCTTAGTGCAGGCAAACAGGAGTTTCTGATTGGCTGCAGGCTCTGTGCTCTCCAGGCCCAAACTCCATAGAGCCAGGGACTCTGATGTTCTGTTCAAAGCCTGCAGTTTGCTGGTTGGGATTTAATGTCCCACAGACACCACCACTGCTCTGCTGCCCTCAAAGTGTCCCATAGATTTTGGTACATCATGTCTCTATTTTTGTTTAATTCCAGGAATTTTTTATTTCTCCCCTTATTTCTTTTCTGATCCAGTCATCATTCAAGAGTGTATTACTCAGTCTCCATGTACTTATGTGATTACTTTTGGTCTTCCTGTTGTTAATTTATACTTTCATTCTGTTATGATCTGAGAAGATGCAGGGAACTGTATTACATCTTTTGAATTTGCTGGTGCTTGCTTTGTGGCCCAGGATGTGGTCTATTTTGGAGAAGTCTCCATGGGAAGCTGAGAAGAATGTGTATTCAGCTGTTGCTGGTTGAAATATTCTGTATATGTCTATTAGATCCATTTGGTCTATAGTTTTCTTTAGGTCTGAAGAGTCTTTATTAATCTTTTCTCTGGAGGATCGATCTAGCACCATGAGTGGTGTGTTGAAGTCTCCCAATATTATTGTATTTGGGTCTATTTGAGACCTGATGTCCCGAAGACTTTGTTTTACAAATGTGGGTGCACCCACATTTGGAGTATAAATGTTTATTATCATTATATCTTCTTGTTGGATTGTTCCTTTTATTAGTAAGAAGTGTTCTGCTTTGTCACTTCAGATGTGTTTTAGCTTAAAGTCTGTTTTGTCACATATAAGCTTTGCTACCCCTGCTTGTTTTCAATCTCCATTTGCATGGTATATCTTTTTCCATCCTTTCACATTTAGCATATGAATATCTTTGGCTAGAAGGTGAGTTTCCTGTAAGCAGCATATAGTTGGGTTATGTTTTTCTAATCAACATTGCCAGTCTATGTCTTTTAATTGGGGAGTTAAGTCTGTTGAAATTCAATGTTATTATTGAGATATGATTTTTGTTTCCTGCCATTTTGAATTCTATTTTCTGTTTGATGTTGTGTTGAATCACCTTACTTAGTTGCCTATCTGGTGGAGTTCAACTTTTCTCTGGTTCTGGAATTTGCTTCTTCCAAATTCCATCTACAAGTCCAGCATCACATTAATACCAAAGCCAAATAAAGATACCTCGAGAAAAGAAAATTACAGGCCAATATCATAGATGAACATAGACGCAAAACTTCTAAACAATATACTAGCCACATGCATTCAAAATCATATCAAGAAAATTGTACACCATGACCAAGTTGGTTTCATCCCAGGAAAGCAAGGCTGGTTCAACATATGCAAATCAATACATGTTATTCACCACATAAATTGAACTAAAAACAAGAATCACATGATCATCTCAATAAATGCTGAAAAAGCACTTGACAAAATTCAGCACCCATTCATGTTAAAAACTCTACAGAAAATTGGAATAGAAGGAATGCACCTCAACATCATTAAGTCAATATATAACAAACCCAAAGCCAACATCATATTGAACAGGGGAAAACTGCGGGGAATTCCCTTTAAAATCAGGAACAAGACAAATATGCCCACTATCACCTCAAGACCCTTGCCAGATCAATAAGACAAAAGAAGTATATCAAAGGAATTCATATAGGAAAAGAAGAATTAAAATTATCTCTATTTACAGATGATATGATCCTATATCTAGAAGACCCCCAAAAAACTCAACCAAAAGTCTACTAGAGCTGATTAACAAATTCAGCAAAGTAGCGGGATATAAAATCAACCTAAAAAAATCAGTAGCTTTCCTATATGTCAACTATGAATCCACTGAGAAAGAAATCCAGAAAACAGTTCCATTCACAATAACTTCAAAACCAATCACATACCTAGGAATAAACCTAACCAAAGAGGTTAAAGATCTCTGCAATGGAAATTATAAAACATTGAAGAAAGAAATTGAAGATTTTAGAAGATAGAAAGATCTCCCCTGCTCTTGGACAGGCAGAATAAATATTATCTAAATGGCCATTCTACCAAAAGTGATCTACAGAGTCAATGCAATCCCAATCAAAATACCAATATCATTTTTCACAGACCTAGAAAAATCAGTTATTAATTTCATATGGAGAAACAAAGACCCAGATTAGCCGAAGCAATAAGAACCATGCAGGAGGCATCACAATCCCTGACTTCAAATTATACTACAGAGCTATAGCAATAAAATCAGCATCGTATTGGCACAAAAACAGACACATAGACCAATGGAACAGAATAGAAGATACAGAAACAAATCTACAAACTTATAGACAATTGATTTTCAACAAAGGTGCTAGACACATACATTGGAGAAAAGACAGTCTTTTCAACAAATGGTGCTGGGAAAACTGGTTATCTATCTGTAGAAAAATGGAACTAAATCCTTACCTCTCACCCTGCACAAGAGTCAACTCGAGATGGATCAAAGACCTGGAAGTTAGACCAGAGACTGTGAAATTACTAGAGGAGGGCATAGGTTCAACACTCCAACATATAGGTGCAGATAGAAACTTCCTCAATAAGACCCCTAAAGTCCAGGAAAGTAAAACAAGAATTAATAAGTGGGATAGCATTAAACTAAAAAGTTTCTGCTCATCAAAGGAAACCATCAAGAGTCTAAAGAGAAAGCCTATGGAATGGGAGAAGATCCTTGCAAGCTATCCCTCTGCCCGAGGACTAATATCTAAGATATACAAAGAACTTAAAAGACTTTACACTAAAAAAACAACCCAATCAAGAAATGGGCAACCGAATTGAATAGACACTTCACGAAAGAGGAGATACAAATGGCCAATAGATACATGAAAAAATGTTCAATATCACTAGCAATCAGGGAAATGCAAATCAAACTCTGAGATTTCATCTAACCCCAATCAGAATGGCAATCATTAAGAAGTCAAATAACAATAAATGTTGGCGAGGATGTGGGGAAATAGGAACTCTTCTGCACTGTTGGTGGGAGTGCAAACTAGTTCAACCACTATGGAGATCAGTGTGGAGATCCCTCAGAAAACTGGGAATGGATCCACCATATGATATGGCTATACCACTACTGGGTATCATTCCAAAGTGATTGAAACCAGAAAACTACAGTAATATATGCATACCCATGTTCATAGCAGCACAATTCACAATAGTCAAATCATAGAACCAACCAGCTAATCCATTTGTCCATCAACAGACAAATGGATTACAAAACTATTGGGAAATACACACAATGGAATTCTACTCAGCAATAAGGAAGAACAAAATAATATCGTTTACAAGAAAATGGAATGACCTGGAGAACATTATGTTAAGTGAGATCAGCCAATCACAGAAAGAGAAAGGTCATATATTTTCTCTAATACGCACAAGCTAGGGAGTAGTTTGGATATAAGAGGGACTCCAGACAATGGTGCAGAAGCCTTGGTGGAGCCAGGGATGTGGTCTAAGGGAAGGGGAAGGGCAAGAACGAAGTTCATTAACAGAATTACTACCATCGACCATGTGTACATATGAGAATATACCAACTTCAATCTCAGTACTCTGTATTGGGAGGGGGGAAAAGGGGAAGCGGGGGCGGGCACCAAGTGCTGTGTGCATGTATGTGATTGTCAACTTGATTTTCATTGTGATGTGAGACTATAATGCACCAATAAAAGCACATTAAAAAAAGATTAACATTACCTTGTGTTCAGGACCCTTTCATTTTGCCTTCCTTCCTTCTTTACTTGTTTCTTTCTTTCTGGGTTGAACCCAGAGCTATTCTACCTCTGAGCTACACCCTTAGCCCTTTATTATTATTATTATTATTATTATTATTATTATTTTAGAGTCTCACTAAGTTGTTGAGGGTCTTGCCAAGTTGCTGAGGTTGGCCTTAAACCTGTGATCTTCCTGTCTCAACCTCCCAAGTGCTAGGATTATAGATATGCACCACCCTGCCTGGCTGATATCTTTTCTTTTTAAAATCACCTACAGAATCTTAAACTCTCTTTTTGACTATGACTATTTACATTACATTTCAAGCATAAAATGTCACTTTTAGAGGAGTCCACCATATTTCAAAATTTATGATTTAAGAAGTAAACTTCAGCTGGGCACAGTGGCGCATCTATAATCCCAGCTACTTGGAAGGGGGAGGGAGTAGGATTGCAAGTTCAAGGCCAGCCTGAATAATTTAGCAAGATCCTGTTTCAAAATAAAATTTAAAAAGGGCTAGGGACGTAGCTCAGTGATGGAGCACCACTAGGTTCTATCCCCAATACTCCCCCACCTCCAAACACACAGATAAGTAAACCCTACTTTGTGGGAATGAATATTTGCTCTTCCATCCACCAGCACTATGCTTAATGTTGGGGCTATAAAGAAAAAGAAGACATCATCTTTTCTCTCAAGGTCAAGGGGAAATATGATTCCAATCATCATTTTCATATTTTTTAAATAAAAAATAAAATCAGAAGTTCATGTGTTTGTCTTCTTTCTTACCATGTAAGCTCACTGAGAACTTGGGTTCCATGTGCTGTATATGTATTTGTGCATATGTGTTATATAGGTACTATATATTCTGGGAAGAGAGTATGATATGGTAAGCAAAGCATAGGTTGAAAGGTTGGCATTACCACCTACTTGCTGCGTGATCTTATATGGGAAAGTGATGAGCCTTGAACTTGCAATCCTCCTGTCTCAGCCTCCCAAGTACTGGGATAACAAGTGGGTGCCACCATGCCTGGCTGCAGGTTCTTTTTTTTTTTTTTTTTGGTTCTGGGGATTGAATCCAGGGGCATTCTACCTCCAAGCTACACCCAGCCCTATTTTTTTTTTAAGTTTTATTTGGAAACAAGGTCTCACTAAGTTGCTGACAGCCTCACTAAGTTGCTGAGGCTGGCTTTGAAACTGTGATCCTCCTGTCTCAGCCTTCCAAGTACTGGGATTACAGGCATGAGCCACCACACCTGTCTTCTATTCTTTATAAATTACCTAGTCTTAAGTAGTATTTTGTTACAGCAGCAGAACAGCCCAATACAATCTGTAGAGCATCTAGAGTCATCTGGCATATAGTAAATCCTCAAAATGAGGTCAGAATTTAAAACAGGGATGGTTTATTATCACAGAGGGATTAAGAACACACCCTCAGGAACCAGTCTACTGGCTTTGAAATTCCATCTCCACCATTTACTAGTCATGTGACCTTGCTTGTAAAATGAGGATAATAATTAATAATAATAATAATTCCCATTTCACAAGGTTGTAATAAAGAGTATCTGAGTTATATACTCCAACCCAGCTAGAAGAGTGTCTGTCCTCTGGTAAGCACTATATAATTATTGGCTATAAATATGTATGCTCCTGAACTTATAGTGCCTCAACAAAGGACATTATAGTTATATTAATTATATTAACTAAACCTATAGCTTCTCAGTATGATATAATGAAAAGACCTGTATCTCAGGTCAACCCACACTGGTCAGCACTCTGGTAAGCACTATATAATTATTGGCTATAAATATGTATGCTCCTGAACTTATAGTGCCTCAACAAAGGACATTATAGTTATATTAATTATATTAACTAAACCTATAGCTTCTCAGTATGATATAATGAAAAGACCTGTATCTCAGGTCAACCCACACTGGTAAGCACAGCTGAGCAAGGGGTGCTGTGCTGGTGTCTTCCTCTGTGAAATGGCAAAATTAATCTCTGCCTAACACAGCACTTCTTTAGCCTCAACACATTGATAAATGGATACCACAGATGATCTAGGTTTGAATTCTGATTACTAGAAATTTTACCTTGAGAAGCCACTTAACCTCTTTCTTTAATATATATTATATATAATATAGTATATAATGTATAATAAATTCATAATATATTTAGCATATACATACATACACATATATAGAATTACATATATATTAACTATGTATTAATTATATATAAATATAATTTTTTGTGGTACTGGGGATTGAACCCGTGAGCATTCTACCTCTGAGTTACATCCCCAGCCATATTTAATTAATTAATTTATTTATTTATTAATTTATTTAGAAATGGGGTCTCACTAAGTTGCTGCACATCTCACTAAGTTTCTGAGGCTGTTCTAGAACCTGTGATCCTCCTGTCTCAGACTCCCAAGTACTGGGATTACAGGCGTGTACCACCATGCCCAGCTCTCTACATAATTTTTAATGGAGACAAATTAACTCCTATTTAAGAGACAATTGTCATTTTTATTTAGACAAATATCTTAACAAAGAGTTGGAATTACAAGAAGGACCTAACAGAGTGTATCTATCAAGAGGAGACAGTTACTTGGGAGGCTGAGACAGGAGGATCGCAGGTTCGCGGCCAGCTTCAGCTACTTAGTGATCCCCTCCGCAACTTAGTGAGACCCTGTTTCAAAATAAAGAATAAAAAATAGGGCTGGGGTGTAGCTGGGAGGTTGAGTGCCCCTGGGTTCAATCCCCAGTACTAAAAAAAAAAAAAAAGAGGAGACAATTAGCCGGGTATGGTGGCACACACATGTCATCCCAGTACTTCGGAGGCTGAGACAGGAGGATCACAGGTTCAAGACTAGTCTCAGCAACTTAGTGAGACTCTCAGCAACCTAGTGAGACCCTGTTTCAAAACAAAAAATAAAAAGGGTCGGGGGGGTATAGCTCAGAGGTAGAATGCCCCTGGGTTCAGTCCCCAGTATAACACACACACACACACACACACACACACACACAGAGAGAGAGAGAATTTAACTAAAGAGATGGCTAAACTTTGATGGAGAAATAAGCAGAGATTAAGGCCGAGGGAGAACACAGAAAGGGACAGAGAGAGAGAAGACAGGTGAGTGAACACAGCAGCCCAGAGCCTGTGGGGAAGACGGGCAATGGGAAGATTAGGTGAACCAATAAAGAACTTTCAGGAAAAGGGATGTCCAATACTCCAGTCTATGTTTGTACTTCTTTGATCCCCAGAGTTCACTGAAGTCTGATATGTGTGTACTCATATCTAAGGGGATGAGTGGGAAATGAAGAGCCAGCAGTGGGGAGTGCTGACACCTACCCCTCTCCTGACACTTGTGTGGAGCCAAGAGCATCCTAGGACAGTGACAACTGACTTGGAATTGCAGGTGGCAGTAAGCACCCAAAAGCACAGTGGTCTACAAAAGTGTCTCTACATTAGTGGAAAGTGACCCTAGAGGAGGAAGCTGAGAGAACATTATAAATGCCTACTTCCTGGTGTTGGGTAAAGATAATGTGAAACATCTCATGCTATTCTTCTATATAAGGTTGCTGTTTTGCTCTTAATTTATTCATCAAATATGCACTGAGTGCCAAGCAGGTGGCAGGTAGTATCCTAGGTCCTGAGGATAGGGCAGTGAACAGAACAAAAAGAAGCCCTGTTCACAGAACTTAGTTTTGCAGAATCGGGAGATGAGATTAGAGAGAAAAATAAACAAATGCATAAGTAAAAGATGTATCACACCAGAAGCTGGGCACAGGGGTGCGCATCTTTAATCCCAGTACTTGGGAGGCTGAGAAAGGGGGATTGCAAGTTTGAGGCCAGTGCACGGCCACTTAGCAAGACCCTGTTTCAAAATAAAATAAAATAGGGTTGGGGTGTGGCTCAGAGGTTGAACGGCCCTGGGTTAAATTCCCAGCAAAACACACACACACACACACACACACACACACACACACACACACACACAAATGCTATTTTTTTTTTTTTTTGCGGTGCCAGGGATTGAACCCAGGGGCATTCTACCTCCGCGCTGCACCCCCAGCCCTATTTTTTATTCTTTATTTTGAAACCGGGTCTCACAAAGTTGCGAAGGGCCTAAGTAGAGAGAGAGAGAGAGAGAGAGAGAGACAGGGAGAAAGAGAGAGAGAGAGAGCTGAGGCTGGCCGCGAACCCGGATCCTCTGGTCTCTGCCTCCCAAAGTACTGGGATAACAAGCATGCGCCACCACGCCCGGCTACATAAATGCTATTGATTAAAATAAAGCAGGGAAAGGAGAGAATCAGAGTGGGAGGGCTTAAAATAGGGGCACAGGGCACCCTTATGGCACAGGTGAGTTTAAGTCCAGGTGGGAAGGAGGTGAAGGGAACAAGTCTTGTGAACAACTGGGAGAAGAATGTTTCACGTAAAGGGAAGGATTGCTGCCACAGCCTTGAGCTGGGAGTGTGTGTGTGTGTGTGTGTGTGTGTGTGTGTGTGTGTGTGTGTGTGCAGTGTTGAAGATCTGAGTGGAATGAGCTGTAGGAAGAGATGTAAGAGAAGAGGTGAGGGCTGGGAGGATGGGGTCGGGGGACAGTGTGCTGGGGAAAGCCTGAGGCCACAGGGTGGAGTTTCTGAATGCCGACTGCACATGTGAATCACCTGGGGATCCCAAGCCTGATGTAGCCAGCCCTGACTCGATGGTGCTGGAATAGGACCTGAGCAGGGGTAGATTTGAAGAGAGCCAGGTAATTCTTCTATGCAGACAGAGCCACCAATGTGAGCAATGCAAAGCAGCTGGGCAGCTTTTTCCTGAGAGGGAAAGGTAGCTCTTGGGGGTTTTCAGCAAAGGAGTGAATATATTCCGACTTAGACTCTGAGGACCCCTGGCTTGAAAACACATGCAAATCCAGTTATAAATTTTAAAACACTTTATTTATCTAGTACTGGGGATTGAACCCAGGGGAATTTTACCTCTGAGCTACACCCCCAGGCCTTTAAATTTTTTTTTTTAAAATAGGGTCTTGCTAAGTTGCTGAAGGTCCTGCTAAATTGCTGAGGCTGGCCTCAAACGCAGGTCCTCCTGTCTCAGCCTCCCAAGTACTGGGATTACCGATATGCACCAGAATGCCTGGTTAAACACTTTAAATCCCCTATTCAAAAAAGTCGGGGAATTAATTAAAATGAATAAAACTTAGCATTCAGGACATGAAAGTGTTGGCATATCCTATTTGCTAAATAAATGTTAGTGTATTATTATGTGAAAGTGTTTTGTATTAGTCCATAAAAGTGTGATATTAAACTATAACAAAATGCTTTGTGATAAGGTAGTATATTTGGTAAAATTATGTTTAATGCTTTCACTTGGTTTCTGATAGAAATTTATTGAGTGATACCTAGGGAATTAGAAAAGAATATACATAGACCTATTTGTTTCCGACTTCTGAATATGAGGATAATAGCTTAGTGCTTATCTACAAAACCTTGTCTGAGATTGGAAATAATATCTATGATAAACTGTATGAAACCCTTGTAAGGATGATTTATAAATAACAATGGAGAGAAATGAAGATTAATGGTAAAAATCTTTTCTATACTGGGCTGAATCCCATTTATAGCAATTCTCCTGTGAAGTGTTTAATGTCATGCGAATTATGTGCCTTTTTAAAAACTGCTTCCCTACTTTGCTAAAAGAGAAAACATTCTGTTAATAATGGAAAACATAGGTTTCTATTCTCATGTATTTGAGCAAAATATCTATAAAATATGACTTGCCAACAGTGTTTCAATATGCAGTAACTCTGGGAAATCTATAAAACTGAAGTCCTCCATAGCTTTCCAGAACCCAATATCCATGGTGACCAGGAGGATTAGGAATCTTCCCTAGGTATTGTTAGTTCAAAAATGTGTACATTGTAATCATGATAAGAGAAATTAGAGCAATAAAAGAAGGAAACAATATATCTCTACAGTATAAGGCTGCTAATGAAAAACTAGTAGAAGCTATTTTTGTTTCAAAATCGGTAACTGAAATAGGTGAGGAGTATATTCAGTCTATCCATACCCCCATATGCAATTTTGTTAACATGTATTTCTTTCCTTTTAATTTTTAATATTTTATTAAGAAAAATGTCAAGCATATACAAAGGTAGAGATGATAGTAAAAGGAACTGCCACTTATCCATCACTTAGTCTCAACAAGTATCTCTGCTAATATTTCTTGTCCTGAGTTGATATTGTCTGGTGTCTATAAAGTTACTCCAGCGTTCTTATGAATAGTGTTTGCTTAGTATATATTTTGTCCATCCTTTTACCTTTAACCTACTGGAGTCTTCTTATGTAAAATATGTATTCCTTCTTGTAGACAGTATTGTTGAATCTTCCTTTTTCAAACTCCAATCTGACAATCTCTGCTTTTAAAATGGAATATGCATTTAGAGTTCATTTAATTACCAATATGGTTATCTTTAAGCCTATTGCTTTGCTATTTGTTTTTTCTTTGCCATATGTCTATTCTGTTTCTTTTTTCTTTTAGATTAATTGAAATTTTTAGTGTTTCACTTAATATCTATTATTAGCTTTGTCCTATTTTTAGAATTTTCCTAGGATTTACAATATTCATATTTAACCTAACACACTCTATCTTCAAATAATAGTGTACTTCTTTGCATATAAGAAAAACCTAATAAAAGTATACTTCTATTTTCCCCTTATTTTGTGTTATTGTTGTTACCCCTTTTATTTTTATGTATTACAAATGCCACCAGACATTGTTGTTTATAAAGATCATAGTACTTTGTTGTTTATACTTGCTTTAAAGAACTGATTATTCTTTAAGGAAAAGAGAAAAGACTATTTCAGCAGGACAAGGCGGTGCACACCTGTAATCCCAGTACTTGGGAGGCTGAAACAGGAGGATCACAGGTTCTCAACCAGCCTCAGCAATTTAGTGAGGCCCTGTTTCAAAATAAAAAATAAAGTAGGGCTGGGGGTGTAGCTCAGAGGTAGAATGCCCCTGGGTTCAATCCCCAGTGTCTCTCTCTCTCTCTCTCTCTCTCTCTCACACACACACACACACACACACACACACACACACACACAGAAATAATATATATAGCGAGAAGATTATTTTGTATTTACCCACATACGTAGCATTTCTGATTTCCATCTGGTATAATTTTCCTTCAGCCTGAACAACTTCCTTCTTATTTTTTATAAAGGAGATCTTCTGATGACAATTTTTTTCAATTTGTTTGAAAAAGTTTTATTTCATGTTAATTTAATTTATTGAAGGACATTTTCATTGAATACAGAATTCTAGGCTGACTTTTTTTTTTTTTTTTTGCAGTACTTGGAATGGAACCCAGGGGCATTCTACCTCGGAGCTACACCCCCAGCCCTATTTTTTATTCTTTATTTTGAAACAGGGTCTCACTAAGTTGCAGAGGGCCTCACTAAGTAGCTGAGGCTGGCCGCGAACCCGGATCCTCTGGTCTCAGTCTCCCAAGTACTGAGATTACAAGCGTGCGCCACCACGCCCGGCTTAGGCTGACTTTTTTATTTCTTATTTTAATACACTTTTATTGGTGCATTGTAATCTCACATCATAATGTAGTTCAGAGTCATAGGGACACACGTGCACACAGCACTTGCTGGGCTTCCCACCCCCACCCTAGCTCCTGCCCCACTCCCTCCCCTTCTCCAGTCATGACAGCTTTTTATTTCTTTTGGCATGGAAAACTCCACTTCATTCTAGCAGGTATTCTTAAGCTTGTTCCCCTGCAGGGAATGTTTCTTTTTATCTCTGCCTGCTTTTAAGATTCTTTTTTTTAGGGGGTACTGGGATTGGGCCCCAGGGTGTTCTACCTCTGAGCTACACCCCTAGCCCTATTTTATTTTGAAACAGGGTCTTACTAAATTGCTGAGGCTGGCCTCAAATCTGTGATCCTCCTATCTCTGCCTCCCAAGCACTGGGATTACAGGGCACTTGGCTTTAAGATTCTTTTAGCATTTGTTTTCAGCAATTTGATGAAGATCTGCTTTGGTATAGTTTTCTTCGTGTTTATCTTGCTTGGGCTTTTTGAGCTTCTTGTATCCATGAATTTATCATTTTCATCCAGTTTGGAAATATTTCAGACATCTCTCTCTCTCTCTCTCTCTCTCCCTCCCCCTCCCCCTCCCCCTCCCCCTCTCCCTTTCCCTCTCCCTCTCCCTCTCCCTCTCTCTTCCCATAGCTCTCCTCCAAGGTTTTTCCTCCACAGATTCCAGTTGCCCTGGCCTCCCCTGTGTCATTCTCCCCAGACACTGCCTTGCTCTTCTTGGATTCCCCCTCACTGCACGCTCTATCATCAGGAAAGTGCCTTCAGATAAAAACCGAGATGATCATTGGACTTCAACCATTTGTTTCCTTTTCTTTTCAGGTTTACAATCTTACACTGCCTATTGTCCAATGTCTTAAAACATTTCTTATATTTTGTCCAATTTTCTAGTTATTTGAAATAGGAAGACAGGTCCAGTACCAGTTACTCCATCATAGGTAGCAGAGGAAGTTTCAGCTTCAATAATTACCCTATTAAGTATTCATACAGTCTCATTACATCTGTACCTCTACTCCCATTCCCATGACTACTAGATAGGTCATAGAAGCTACCAATTTTATTTATTTATTTATTTATTTATTTATTTATTTATTTATTTATTTTTTGCGGTACCAGGGATTGAACTCAGAGGCATTCTGCCTTCGAACTACACCCCCAGCCCTATTTTTTATTCTTTATTTTGAAACAGGGTCTCCTAAGTTGCTGTGGGCCTCACTAAGTAGCTGAGGCTGGCCGCGAACCCAGATCCTCCGGTCTCAGCCTCCCAATTACTGGGATTACAAGCATGCGCCACCACGCCCAGCTAGAAGCTACCAATTTTAAATTGATGGTGGACAGGATGATCAAATTCAGTTATGAGTGGCTGAATAGGAGCACTCTTGAAGGCTGATGGTGTGCAAGAGATGCTAGAATGTTCATGTAGTGTGGGCATGAGCTGCTTTCACCTCACCTTGAAACCCATGGTTCAGTTTGCAATCAATAAAGGTAGTTTTTTTTGGGGGGGGCAGGTGTGATGGTGCATGCCTATAATCCCAGTACTTGGATTTAGGAGGATCTCAGGTTCCAGGCTAGCCTCAGCAACTTAGTGAGACCCTCAGCAACTTAGCAAGACCCTGTTTTAAAATTAAAAATTATTAAAAAAAGGGTTAGGGGTGTAGCTCAGAATGCCTGTGGGTTCAATCCCCTGTACCAAAAAAGGTCAATTTTTTGTTTTTAAATTATTTGAATACATAGCTAATTCCAATGTCAATTACTGCAAGCTAATTTATTAGACTGACATTTATTTGGTTCTTCTTTTAGAAAGCCAAGCACACTGAATTTAAATAACAGGTTCTTAGCACAGCTATCAATTAATGATTACTTAAATGTTAGATTCTTGCTACTTATTCATGTAGCTTAATTGATTCAATAGCTGTTTGGCAAGAAAATTTAAAGAGCTATTAATTCATCATCTTGACACCTATTATTTGAATATTATCCAAATTAAGGCATTTTATTAGTTAATGTTCCTCCCTTAGCTATTTTAATTGCCTGCAATAAGTGAACCAAACATTTCCACAGGTTAAAAATTCCCAAAGCAGTTTCAGAAAGCTACAGAATATCATGTAAATGGCAAAAAAGCCCTTAACACCCTAGCCAAAACACTGGCCTGCTGTAAACACCTTATAAAAACACAAGAGGCTTGTATTCTGTCAATGTAAGTGACATTACAGTACACTTTTCTTCTAGGAATGTGAATAGCAATGTTATTAAGGAAACCAGTCTTTTTTCTTTCCCTTGCTTTCTTAGTAAACTCAGGTGGTGCTATAATGCTAGAACTGGCATTTTATTTTATTTGACTTTAGAGGTGTAATGCCGGCAATGAATGGAAAAACTTCAGAATTCACGGTGTCCTTCCACTTCAGCACAACACTTGGGGGGCAGTATGGCGCACTGAAGAGATCACTAGCATCCAGCGACCTAGGTTTTAACCCTGGCTGCCCAGGACTTGCTGGCTTTCATTGAAATGTAGTTCACTCATTGTTATGAATTCCATAAAAACGAGTTTCTTCTCCGCACCTATGACACTATTCACAGGAGGACGAAACTATACCTGATAGAATGAGTAGTGCAGTCACTGGAGAGGTGAGCTGTATTCTGGGGGCAGAAATGTGGTTCAGGATTTCTGTGACCTAGTTCAGTGGTTCTTAACTCTGAGACCCAACACCACCATTTTGGTTGTTTCATTTTCTGAGTTTTATTTGTGTTTCTTATCCAGTTTTTATAATGATTTAAATTTATTTTAAAATTTATATGCAATGCCATTCATTTATTATCATCATCATTATTATTATTATTATTATTATTATTTTACTGGTGTACAAGTCTCTAAGGTTTGGCAAATGCATGTAGTCATGTAATCACCAACAAACACAATTAAGATTCAGAATAGTTAACCGTGCCTTGTCCCCCTGCCCCATTCCCTCATGTTGCTCCTCTTTATAATAAAACCTTTCCCCAAGCCCCTAGTCCCGGGTAACCCTTAATGTGTTCTTTGTTCAATAGTGAGTTTCTATTTTTTCCCCCAGCATAACTTTCAGTTTTAATTACAGTTACATATCTTAAATTCAAAACAGGTGATTAAAGGTGAAACACTAGTATTCAGAATGTGATAATGCGGCTGATCAACATTAGTTGATTGGAAGTTTTCTCTTCATGTTTCTCTCCTTTTCCTACATGTTTTTCTTATCACCAGCTTTTCATATAATGGGAAAATAAACCTCATGGTACTAACCTTAGAAGAGGAAAAAGATGCGAATTACAAGACTATCAACATTACAACTTTAATAGCATTTTAAAAATTTGTCCTTACCATGGTCTACATCTCAGAAGTCAGATCTGTAAATAGTTTTTTCAACAGCAATTCAGGTTCGGGATAGCGTCATCATGGATATCTATAGTGACTTTCTAGAATGTCACATAAATGGAATCATAGAGTATGTAGCCTTTATGCAGGGATCGAAAGTAGTCCTTTTATAAGCAGATATTCTGATATTCCCTGTAAAATTCTCAAATAGAATGCATAGATAATACCATCTACATATGATTTCAAAATAACCAATAGAATAATATACATAAAAGGAGCAAAAATATATTTGTAATAAAATAATATGCATTCAAAATTAAAATGGTTGAGCATAAGTATTCTGGATCTGATGAATTGATCAGAGGTTTGCATCTACTTTAATGGAAAAGTTTATTTTAATTAATTAATTAATTTTTTGGTACTGGGGACTGAACCCAGGGGCATTTTGCCTCTGAGCTACACTCCCAGCCCTATTTTATTTTTTATTTTGAAATGAGGTCTCACTAAGTTGCAGAGGGCCTCACTTTAAGTTGCTGAGGCTGGCCTTGAACCTGTGATCCTCCTGTCTCAGCCTCACAAGTACTGGGATTACAGGTGTGCACCACCACACCAGGCTGGAAAAATTTAGTTTAAAGAGAAGTAAGATCAGAAGCCATTCTGTATAAAAATACAGAAAAATGAGAAAAGAAAAATAAAAGCTCTAGGGGTGTGAATTTTTTCTCCATACATCTGACACTAAAATGTAAACAATTTTCTGTGGAGATATGAGCAAAACCAAGCACAATCTTGCTTTCTGACTTTTCAAAGAATCTTACTATTTATAGTAGTAGTGTTTCTGGAAATTTTAGTATGTTTTAAAAGCTGTCGTTGTTTTTTTGGGGTTTTTTTTTTTTTGCGGTACTGGGGATTGAACCCAGGGGCATTCTACCTCCGAGCTCCACCCCAAACCCTATATTTTATTCTTTATTTTGAAAAAGGGTGTCACTAAGTTGCAAAGGGCCTAAGTAGCTGAGGCTGGCCATGAACCTGTGATCCTCCGGTCTCTGCCTCCCAAGTACTGGGATTACAAGCATGCACCACCACACCTGGCTCTAAAAACTGTTTTTAATGTAAAATGCAACTAGGCTCCTAGGTTCAGATAATTATAAATAAATTTGTTATCTACATGAATCTCCAGTGGGGGAAGCAAAAGATGTGTCCACTTAGGACAGTTATGTTTGGCTCTGTCCCATGCTTGGCAGGACATTTACCATTCCCAGTTTACAGCCAATGGGATCCCAAAGCACCCTTCATCACTGTAAAAACAAAATATCCCCAAGAATTTCTAAAATGCCTCCTAGTGGGCTGCAGTTGAGACCCTCTGGCCAAGACGAACTATCTCTCATGCCACTGACCAATCTCATCCTGGATCAATGTTCGCTTTGAATTTCTCAAATACCTCACACTGGGTAAAGAACGTCCTTTTTTCTTTCTGTCTTCTTTTTTTTTTTTTAACCCAGT
The DNA here is from genome assembly GCA_004027185.1 of Glis glis. Lineage (NCBI taxonomy): Eukaryota > Metazoa > Chordata > Mammalia > Rodentia > Gliridae > Glis > Glis glis. Next base: position 39,255 of record PVJS01002485.1, on the reverse strand, counting down.
GGCATTCTACCTCTGAGATACACCCTCAGCTTTTTTTTTAATTATTTGTTTTGAAACAGGGTCTCGCTAGGTTGCTGGGACTCTCACTACTTGGTGAGGCTGGCCTCGAACCTTCGATCAATCCTTCTGTCTCAGCCTCCCAAGTACTATGATTACAGGCATGTGCCATCACATCTGACTCGGATTGCCTATTTTTTTAAGAGGATGTTTACTACTGGCACAAATGCTCTTCAGCATTTATCCGAATGAAGGCAGTAACAAAATCTGGTATTGTTTAATTTCAATTAATCCCATGAGTGGAAAGAAAATGTGTTATGTTCAGGAGGTCCAGGGCAAGATGCCTCGAGACACTTGAGTGTTTTCAAGAACGAGTGCAAGATACACGAATTCAACCCTCAATAAAAAATGAAATGATAGGCTGGGGATACGGTTCAGTGGTAGAGTACATGCATAAAGGCCTGGGTTTGATCCCCAGCATTGAAAAAATAATAACAAAATAAAATCACAGGACAATATCCTAGAATATAGATGCAAAAATACTCGATAAAATACTAGCAAACTGAATTCAGCAGCACATTAGAAGGTCATATGCCACGATCAAGTGGGATCATCAGTAATCAGTAAGGCAATTTCCACAATATATAAGATCTTTGGTGAAAGTTTTTCTTTAATTATGAAGATTGTTTTTAGCATATGGGAAGCATCTTGAGAGTCATCGCTTTCTTTGGGATCCTAGTTGGTGCTGCTAGGGTCACACAATAGATGAAACTAGACCTATGCTCCCATTGCTCATAAATAAAAACACTTTTTATTGCAACAATCAAAAGGCAGGCAAAAGTTCCTGTGGAATAAGTTAAATGGATTCACATAAATCACTGATAAATGTCCAAAGTATTCATACCGTTATAACAGACTACATTAAGACTAAACTTTTTGCAGACTGTAGACATTTGGAAGAAACTAATAACTTTCAAGAGGAAAAAAACTATAGCAATTGGGATCCAAACATTGCATTAACTCTTTCAATATATATTTAACAGACACTCATGAAGGCACTTTGAAGCCTGAAGCATTCCTTAAGCTGAAGCTGAGCTGAAGTAGCTGGTCAAGCAGAGTCCTCAAATTAAAAAAAAAAAATCCATCCTATACAGGTCTTATAATTTGTTTTTCCATTCCTCTAATATTGGGCAGTGAAATTATTTTTTCCTGTATCATAAAAAATAATTTTGTTAAATGCCATAGGGATGAAACAGCATGGATGAACAGAAAACAATGGGTGTGATTTGTGGAAGGCAGATAAGCTGGGTTGCTTGGCAATGCCGTGTGCGAGGAGAGGAGAGGAGAGGAGAGGAGAGCAGGCGTGCTGCACGGGGCGATGAGGAACACTGGAGCGGAGCTGAGCTTCGTAATGAGCTGTCATGCGCGGTGATGCACAGTTCTCAAGTGATAAGTATGCAGTGGTATAGCAAGAGGTGCCGGCCCGGGAGCTGACAGCTGCCTACTGTGGGAGAAACTGGAGGAAGCTCAAAAAAACAACCTTTTCTATTCTTAAAAATGTTTTTTTTTAATTATAAGAGCTTCTGCTTATTTTATTGAAAAGCAAGAAATATCTGTGCATAAAGTGAAAATCATTCCCTAGCCCCCTTTCCCACTCCCTGTGAACAACTAATGGAAATATTTTGGTATATAATCTTTCAGGGATTATATAGAAATATATATAATATATATAATTATAATGTATTCATCATTATATATAGTTAATATATATGTATATATAATGTATTCATTGTTATGTACCTACAGTTAATATAAATAAATAAATATATATACATATATATATACACACACATACACACATGGTTTCTTAAAATAAGACTGCATTAGGCATAATGCTTGGCAACTTGCTTTTTTCTTTTTTGTGGTGCTGGGGATTGAACTCGGAGGCATTCCATCTCCAAACTATACCCCCCGTCCTATTTTATTTTTTATTTGGAAATAGGGTCTCACTAAGTTTCTGAGAGCCTCATTAAGTTGCTGAGGCTGGCTTCAAATCTGTGATCCTCCAGTCTCAACCTCCCAAGTACTGGGATTACAGGTGTGCGCCATCACACCCGGCTGCAAACTTGCTCTTTTCACTTCCTGTCTTGTGACTCCCTTTCTATAGCAGTGTGCTCTGGGGGTGTCTGCTCCGCTCCTCCAAACACAGCTCAGGGTAGAGCTGATATGCCCCAGTCTCAGTCCCAACACCTGTAAGTTGCTCCACAAGGTGGGGCGTGTGGCTCGCCGGGGCGAGTGGATGGCTAGGTACTGACAAGATCCCCTTATAGAGCAGTCTTTGTTCTTGTTCCCCCACAACCACACCTCCAGAATGAGGACTGGCTTTAGCCACTTTAGACACCGTCTCCCTCCCTGTCCTGCGGCCTCCGCTCCATGCCATGGGTAGAAAACCCAGGAGCAGACAGAAACCTGGCAGGTCAGGGCAAAAAGTGAAGTTGGGTGCAACTGTAAGAACTAGACTGTGCTAGCCCTGTTTGAAGGACACACTCCTCACACCACCTGATTATCCCTTTGTAAGAACGAAATATGGATGGACCTCTCAATTTTTAAGAGAAGCCAGAAATCCAACTTTTTAAAAATGAGAAATATGATTTTCAAATGTTTGCAACTAAGTTTCTTTTTAATGTATTCTGGTCTTTATGCTTTCTTTAAAAAATAAACCTTATATTTTATGAAGTTGCTGAGGCTGGCCTTGAACCTGTGATCCTCCCATCTCAGCCTCCCAAATACAGGGATTACAGGCATGTGCCACCATTCCCACCTAATCTTTGTATTTTAGAATAATTTTTGGATTTACTATAAAAATGGCAAAGACAGTACAGAGTTCGACTATACCCCAATGCCCAATCTTTCCTGTCTTTAACATGTTAGTGTTAAAAACATTAGTGTGGTATATTTGTCACAATTAATGAGCCAATATTAAAACATTGTTATTAATAATTTATTTAAATTTCCTCAGTTTTGACCTAATATCCATTTTCTGTTCCTGGATCCCATCTAGGATACCATGTTACATTTCGTGGTTATGTGTCTTAGGTTCCTCTTGGTTTGCAACAGTTACTCAAACTCTGCACAGTTTGGAAAATGACTAGTCAGGTATTTTGCAGAATGTCTCTCAGTTGGATTGTTCTGATGTTTTTCTCATAATGAGACTGTGGGTATGTGGTTTTCAGGAGGAAAACCACAGAGGTAAGGTGCTGTCTCATCACAGCATATCAAGGGTACGTACTGTCAACATGATTCATCACTGTGGATGGCTATCTTGATCACCTGGATGAGGGACTGTTTGTGAAAGGAAAGGAAGACACTCTGCACAGCCCACACTTGAGGAGCAGGGAGTTATGTAGGACAGTGTCTCTGCACAAATTCCAGTAGCCTCTCCGCTCTTATGCGTGGCTTTGCTTTCTGCAGTTTCAGTTATGTGTGGGTAACTGCAGTTCAAAATTATTGAATGAAAAATTCTAGAAATATACAATTCATAAGTTTTAAATTGCATACCACTTTGAGTGGTGTGATGAAATCTCCCACCATTGCACTCCATCCAGCCCAGGACTTTGTTCAGTGTATTTTCACAGTATATGTTACCTACCCATTAGTTATTTAGTATTCGGTTCAGTTGTTAGACCAACTGTCAAGGTATCACGGTGCTTGTATTCACATACCCTTATGTGGCAGCCTAACATCAGGTCACAATGCCGCGTCACTCACCTCACTTTATCTCATCATGTGGACACTGCATTCTCACATCATCACACAAATGAAGGTGAACACGTACAATATTTTGAGAGAGAAAGACTATATTCACATGACCTTTATTACATTATTAAAATTGTTGTTCTGTTTTACTGTTAGTTATTATTGTTGATCTCTTACTGTGCCTAATTTACAAGTGAAAATTTGTCATAGGTATGTAGATATAGGAAAAATAACATCCTGTTTGGTACTATCTGCAGTTTCAGGCATCCACTGGGGGTCTTGGAACATATCCCCCATGAATAAGGGAGGAGGACTGCAGTTGGAATTCTCAGCACAATCTTCTGTAACCCCCTCCTGCCTACCTTTGTGACTTCATGCCCAACTGCTTCCTCCTTCTCCCACTACAGGCTCATCATATACAAATCAGCACCCACGGATCTTGGAGTGCCATTTTTCTCCTGTTTCCTCGCTCTCCCGACTGCTGCCTTCCTTGCCTTTCTCCTTTGCATGCTTATTTCCCCTCTGATCTTTGAGACCCTGCAAGTATCTTCTACTCTAGGAGGACTTTCTAGAACCCAGCCTGCATTAAGGAACTTTCCTGTGGGTCCCCTAATGCACCGCGCATGCCCACACCTGGACATCCACCCCTCTCTATTGTTCATTCTCATTACTCCCCAGTTAGTTTGAGATTTTTTTCAAGAGCAAAGCTGTCTTTTTACTTGTTTTCCTATCCCCTGTGCCTGTGTACATCAGACACTTGGTAAATGTGTTTTGAATGAATAAATAAATTAATTAATTAATTAATGGGAAAAGAGTTCAGAGTTCCAGATATGAGATTTCTTCTTTGAATTTCCAATGTTTCTGTCTTATCACATAATGATGTGCTGCCTTATATTATAATTGTCATGTAGATGCTTGTCATTTTAGTAGCGCCAATGCTCTTTGAGAGCTAGTGTCACATTTTGTTTTTCCTGTAATTTCTAGGTCAATGTCTTGCATATAATGGGTATTTAATAAACCTTTGTTGAATGAATGAATGAATGAATGTGTTGATGAAGAAACAAATGAAGCTGCAAACATAATTGGTGAGCATAAATCACACAAGGAAAAGAAGCACCACGGACTGGAAAACCAGTGGTAAAATCCTCAAACCAAGCTCAGTCGATTTGTAATACCCCCTAGTTCAGTATTTCCAAAAAATTATCACGTGCAAATAACTGTTGTCATATTTTTGAGTAGAGAACTTCAAAAACATAACTATTCTAAATGGAAAAGCTATTTTGATTTCTCCTTAACAACAGAAAGGAGAAACAAGTCTGATTCAGCTCCTTGATGAATCTTCTCATAAAATAATACCCTCTATTACTCTTAAAAATAGCGTACTGTTGTATAACACACAGTATGTTCCTTCATTTTAAAAACCAAAGGATCTAAGCCAGGAATGGTTGTGCATGTCTGATCCCAGTACTTGGGAGGCCAGCCTCAGTGAGACCCTGTTTCAAGATAAAAAAATAAAAGGGCTGGGGGTGTCTCTTGGAGGTAGAATGCCCCTGGGTTCAATCCCCAGTACAAAAAAAACCCCAAAAGATCATAATTCCAAGATCTTTAAAAATAGCATTTTTCTCTATTTACTTACAATAAAATGCTTCTTTTTTAATGCGCTTTTATTGGTGCATTATAGCCTCACATCACAATGGAAATCAAATTGACATTAACATACATGCAGGCAGCACATGGTGCCCCCTCCCCTCCCCCCAACACATAGAACTAAGATTGACATTGGTATAGTCTCATATGTAAATATGGTCGATGGTAGAAATTCCCTTAATGATCTTCATTATTCCCCTTCCCCTTCCCTTAGATCAGTTCCCTAGGACCTGGAGAATATTATGTTAAGTGAGATTAGCCAATCACAGAAAAAGAAGGGTCATATGTCTTCTCTAATAGGTGCAAGCTAGGAAGCAAGGAGGATACAGAATATGTTTCTAAATGTCTTCTGCTGGGGAGAAGCAAACAGAAAACAACCACTTTGGAAGGAAAAAATGTCCTTACAGCAAGACAGATTACTATTATCATCAACACGAAATTCAACTGCTGCAGAAAAGCCTTACTGGGAGGAAATTGAATTAGGAGGGAATTTAGTTCCTCTTTTCCTCTCAACAAAAAGTAAATCATAGGGACAGTTTTCAATTAATATTCAATTAGAACAACCTGTAGAGGGCGTCCTTGCACCAAGAGCCATACAGGTTTGAGCAATACTAAAGGGAGAAAATCTTCAATTAAAACCATGCGTTCCTAGTCGAAGACATGTCTATTGTGCTGTGAAATTATCTTTAACTGAGTGACACTGGCATTACAGAGCTGGAGTGTTTCAAAGGTTGTCTAATGTACTAACATAGTACAAATGAATATTCACTGAAGCAAATAGTAATAAAATGTTGGTAAATATTTTAAAGGAAGATTGGCTGTGTAACTTTGGATGCAAACAGATCTAATTATGATTTACTTATCATAGGTAAGTAAATGAGGTAGTGGCTAAGAGAACAGGTTTGAAATCAGAGTGCCCCGACTCTATCACTTACCAGTTGGATATCCACAGTCAACTTACTGGACCTTTTAAGCCTTGTTTCCCCATCGGCAAAATGGGGATAATGACAGCACCTACTTCAAAGAGTTGTGAGGATTAAGAAAGCACTAAAAGGTACTTTAAAATTAAGATACTGAAAATTTTATTTCTTTCTTTTCTTTTTCTTTTTGTGCTGGAAATTGAACTCAGGGACATTCCACTTCTGAGCTGTATCTCCAGTCCTTTTAAAATATTTTATTTTGAAACCGGGTCTTGCTAAATTGCTGAGGGTCTCACTAAGTTGCTGAGGCTGGTTTCGAACCTGTTTCAAATCAGTCCAAATTAGATGAAGTTCTTATCTAATTCTCCCTTTTTTCTATCAGGTGGATAGCTGGGCATATTTAATAATTGGGAATGCATAATCTGTTCTTTCTAGTAACTTCTCATGACCCAACACTTATTTACCACATGCACAGGTCCAGCTTCTCTTCTGTGGTTTCTGTTTGCTTTTCCCTCTTGAGGTGTCTGTCCTTTACGCTACACAGGACCGAGTGGAACACCACACCCAGCCCCAGCCGCCCGATCCTTGGGGAATTTGTTGAGGCATCTGGGTGCTAAAGAACAAAGAGAAGCAAGTGCAGCTTTCCTGAGCCTGAAAACTCTCCAAGTGTTTTTTTTTTTTTTTTGAGGTACCGGGGATTGAACCCAGGGGCGTTCTACCTCCGCGCTATGCCCCCGGCCCTATTTTTTATACTTTATTTTGAAACCGGGTCTCACGAAGTTGCGGAGGGCCTCACTAAGGAGTGAGAGAGAGAGAGAGAGAGAGAGCGAGTTGAGGCTGGCTGCGAACCCGGATCCTCCGGTCTCCGCCTCCCAAAGTACTGGGATTACAAGCGTGCGCCACCACGCCCGGCTCCAAGTTTTTAAAAAACCTTTTGTTTCTGTTTTCTTTGTACATCCAGGGAATCAGGACAGGGGCATACATCCTCTGAGCTGGGTTTGAGTGGGTAGGTGATGCTGTGGGCCACTTCGCCGGCAGGGCTAGAACCTTGCTCTTGCCCCAGGTGCTTGTGATTTCAGTAACTGCGCAACAGCCCCTGAGATTTTCAAACCACCACCAAATATGAAGATATTCACTTTAGGGGAGCCCTACCCTCAGAGGGTCAGGTACAGCTATCATCCAGAACCCAGAGACCTCTTCTAGGCACTGCTGGGTTATCAGGAAGACTCCCCACCACCACCTGTTGGGTGTCTGTCAACTGCAGGATAAAAGCCCTGAGCCAAGCCCAGCGCCTGCCATGGACACCCCTGGGCAGAAGAGCCTCGGGTTTTAACTGGACGGAGTGAGCCAAGTGTGAGAGCATGGCGGGGAAACTGAGAAGATGAGGTTTGCAGAGGAGGGGAGGGAGAGGAGAGAGGAGAGGAAGATGGTAGTGGTGGAAAGGGAGAAGAGGTGGGCTACGTGCCTTTAGTTAGAGGCAGAAGTGGGAGTCCTCCTCAACATCATTAGCGCGGAATCCAGCCCAGCGTTCTCCCTTCATCCCATCTGCCCCCACCCATGCCTTTTCTAGCCAGAGGAGGGGGCGAGTGCTTCCCCAGGGTCCCCTGGAGGCGGTCTCCGCCGGCGTGGGATCCCCTGCGCCTGGGCGCGCGGCACCGGGCTCTGCGGCGTGAACCGGGCCCGGGTTCGGCGCCCCCGCCCGGCGCGGCCCCACAGCGCCCCCTCGCGGCGGCCGGCTCGGGCCCCGCGCTGCGCTCGCGCTGCGTCTCAGCGCTTCCCGCTCTTCCTCTCTCGGCGCATTTGACCCTCGGACCGGGGGCGCTGCCGGGCGTGCTGGCACCTCCAGCTTTGCCAGCCGTGCGTCTGCGCCTTCCCCTCTCCCCCCGCGCCCCCTCCTCGTGCGCAGCTCGCGCCCGCTCGTCCCCTCCCTCCTCCTAGCCTCTTCCCTCCCAGACTCAGTGTTCACCCCAGCCAGGAGGCTCCGCGCCCAGAGGGCTGAGTGGGAAGGGCTCTGGGGAGGGGGCCGGAGCCGAGCGCAGACCTCAGCTGCCGCAGGTTGTTGGTAGGTGCAGCAGAGGGAGTTTCGCCGCCCGCGAGGAGGTGCGGAGCAGCATGGCCCGGAGAAGCGCCTTCCCTGCCGCCGCGCTGGGGCTCTGCAGCATCCTCCCGTGCCTGCTGGTGCTGAGGGCGGAGGCCGGCCAGCCCCGGGAGGAGAGCCTGTACCTGTGGATCGACGCTCACCAGGCGCGAGTGCTCATCGGTAAGACCCCGCGAACGGCACCCTCCCCGGCCCGTGTCCGCGCTCTCTCCACTAAAGGAGGATGCGTGCATTCAGGATGTGTTCAAACTTAACTTCCAAGGGCGATCGCTCTCTGCATTTAGAGGTTTCTCCATCTAAATGCTTATAAGCATCTCTCTCCAGAAGCCAAAGCCGATCAAGTTGGTCTGATCACGCTGCTGCCAGGGACCCCCCTCAGTTTTTAGGTGCGCCCAGCATTTGTTAACTCGCCTCAGTTAACTCCCTGCCCGTGCCCTTTCCCTGAAAGCACGAGTCTGTTCGCATCCTGCTTCCTTACCACAGAGCGAAAGCCATCTCAGTAGAGTCGTTGGTCCCAGAGGCAGGTGCTTTGTGAAAAGACGTGCCCCCTACTAATTCTTTGGTTTGCTTTTTGCATGAAACTTCTGGATCGGATTCTTTCAAGTTCACCTAGTTTGATGGTTTTATTATTTCAAAAACAGGACTTGAAGAAGATATCCTGATTGTTTCAGAGGGAAAAATGGCCCCCTTTACTCATGATTTCAGAAAAGCCCAGCAGAGAATGCCAGCTATCCCCGTCAATATCCATTTCATGAATTTTACCTGGCAAGCTGAAGGACAGGTAAGTTCTCATAACCGGGAAGTGTAGGGAAAATTACCCTGTAACATTTCTACTGCCTGATGGCAAATAGGAATAATACTGTACAGTGTGTGGTGTGGTACGTTTTACAATTTAAAAGAATAATTTCCCACCCGGTCGCCAAAGCAAATAAAAAACGAATTCCCATTTATTTAAAGTTGTCACATAAATTAAATATTCTCAGAAGAAAAGGGTAAGCAGTGTGCCTAATCTCACTATTTTGATAAAACTCCCTGTCTTCAGGCTGCTGGAAAGATAAGGACCTCGAATACCAATATTATGGTGTTTGTGTGATTATTGACATTAAACTTTAACATAATATTTAAAACACTTTCTTCCTTAGTATGTACTAATCACTTATGACATACTTTACAATAAAATTCTAAATTGTATTAGGTTTTTTATATAGCACATTTTAAAGAGCTGATTGTTGAATATTACTGGAATGTGCATGCTATATATTTCTGGTAGTTCATAGACTCAAAAGGTGTCATTTAAGAACATTATAAAATACCGCAGCCTATTGATTTATTTTATGTTGCCATGTTAAATACTCTCCTATAGAAGAAGAAAACTGCAATCTATTTTTATGAAACTTTTTTTATTCCTCAGCACATGAACATCTTTTGTACGTTACTTTTTATACATGTTTGGTATGACATAAATGGCCTTTTATTTTGGAAAGAAAGGGAGAATAAAATGCTTATGTGAGTTTAATTTCTGTGGTGCAGTTGGAGAATATACTTCAGAGGACAAATGGCAATAAATCCTTTTGCTCATTAGTTGGTAAAAAATGTGTCTACTATGAAAATCATTGTAATTATAATTAAAATCACATTTCAGGTCTTTTTTTATTCTAAAATTACTGAAATGGCTATTTTCAAGGATATGATTGAGAGAACACTTTATAAAAAGTAACTACTTAAAATTGAGAAACCACTTTGGCTCCCTCTAATTGCCTGTTACAGTGTGGGCATGGACATTTTAGCTGCCTTTTTCCCTTCAAGTTTGTTCTCTCTTTTGAAAAAAAATTCTTCTCTTCTAAAATAGATCAAATCCAGACCCTTCCACACTTCTATTACTGTATGGTTTTAAAAAATGATGTTTTAGATCCAAAGCCGTTTGTGACAGAAGGTCACTTATTCTAATACCCCATAGTGCAGATGAGTTCACTGAGGCTTCTGTTGCTCCCCAGTCTAGTGCTCCTTTTCTCCCTGTAATTCCAAATTTCCTCCTTTTTTTTTTTTTGTACTAGTGATTGGAACCCAGGGGCATTCTACCTTCAAGCTACATCCCCAGCCCTTTTATTTTTTATTTTGAAACAGGATCTCGCTAAGTTGCTGAGGCTGACCTTGAACTTGGGATCCTTCTGTCTCAGCCTCCCAAGTACTGGGATTATAGGTGCATGCCACCATGCCTGGCTGCGATTCCCTCTTTATAGACACTTTATGAACAATTAAGATTGGAATATTGTGAAACCAATAATAAATCAAGGAATGATCTTGCATTATCTCCTTTTCTTTCTTCCCAAATCTGTTTATTTGTGGTTGACCACTTGTCAGATGGGCTTAATATTCATTCTCTCTCTCTCTCTCTCTCTCTATATATATATATATATATATATATATATATATATATATATATGAGATACTGGATATTGAACCCAGGGGCATTCTACCCCCGAGCTACACCCCCAGCCCTATTTTATTTTTTATTTTGAAACAGGGTCTCACTAAGTTGCAGAGGGCCTCATGAGGTTGCTGAGGCTAGACATGAACCTGTGATCCTCCTGTCTCAGCCTCCCAAGTATGGGGATTACAGGCATGTGCCACCATGCCTGGCTTATTCTATATTTTTAAAAAGACATTTTGATCTATACTTTTATGGATCTATCAGAGTCATTAGAAGGTGGCTTGAACTGCACCTGCTAACTGAAAGGGTTTGCTAACTATAGGCGAGGCAAAGATGCAAATAGCTCTTTTCTTTTTTCTTTTCCCCTTCAGCATGTAAGTCTGTCTTCTGAGGAGTGGAGTTTGAAGCAGAGGCTTCAATTCCATGCCATCTCCCTTCTTGCCTATGATGTAGTGCCTGTCTGCAAGTATGGGCATACTCATGAGTGCAAAATGGATCGGCATGTCAACAATCTCAAGAATAGGTCTTGTACGGAATTAGGTAAACTGTGGAACTGGCATAAAGATGAAGCATCTAGGCCAGGTGTCGTGGCACACCCCTGTAATCCCAGTACTTGGGAGGCTGAGATAGGAGGATCACAGGTTTGAGGCTACCCTCAGCAATTTGGTGAGACACCCAGCAACTTAGTGAGACTCTGTTACCAAATAAAAAATAAAACAGGGCTGGGGATGTAGCTCAGAGGTAGAATGTCTCTGAGTTTAATCCCCAGCATCACAAAAAAAGAAGCTTTTAGCATATTCCTCTCCTGCTTAGGTGTTGATCATCCACATGGATTATCTCATTAGGCAGGACGATGCTAGCACCTCAATTAAGTTACCTGACTCTCTACACTCAGTCTGCTCTGAATAGGTTTCCCCAGGTAACTAACTACCTGATACCCGGTGTGTTTTCCTTACCGTGGGAGGGGGGATGATCTACATAATGCCAAAGAGCAACATGTTTTAATATATTATATTACTCACTGGAGCCATGTGATTCCAGCACCTTAGGTTTTGAAATGCAAGGAAATTTTGAAGATGGGAAAAATAATGACTTCAATACCAATTAAGTATTTTGAAAGGCATCTACGGCTAAAGCCAAACCACATCAAAACATTTATGTGGAAAATGAAAAGTTCATTCCATTACCTAGTGATTTCATCCAAGTAGTATCAAATGCTTAGGTGTTTCAACAATACATAAACAAAGCACATACCTGGTTAATGAAATTTAAAATTTTATATTTAAGTGTTTTAGCAACATGTGGACAAAGTTAAAATAACTTTAGGATTGAAGACTTAGTAGAGGCAGTAAGGTGTTACTTCCAGCAAATTATTAGTCCCGTAACCAAAGTGTTCTTGGGGCTATGTAAATTACATTGCATGGTTGACTGCAGATGAATGCAAGTAAAAATTACAGTGAGGTTCATTTCCCCACATCAGGTTGGTCATTTCTTTTAAAGGGCTTTTGGTATGTCTAAAACTGTAGGTACTCAAATGTTGCTGATGTTTGTGTTAGCCTTTTTGTAAGGCAGTTTGACCCCAATGGCAAAAGGCTTGATACAAATCCTTTGAGTGGGAAATTTTACTTCCACAGGTTCATCCTCATGAAATAATCATAAACACGAACAAAAATTTAGGTCCAGTAATGTTCCACATCATGCTTTTTATACAAGCAAAAACATGGATACAACCTAGAGGTCCAGCGATAATAGCACAAGAATACAATGACGTAATAGTAAGGATATTCTAGACACCTATTTGTGGCCATGGGAGAATATTTATGACAAGGAGTCTGTGATAGTATCTTCTGTTTGATTCCATTATGAAATAGCTTGGCAGACATAGGGGAAAAATCATCTGATCAACATGTGATCCTCCAAGATGTAAACACTGGTTACATCTGCATTATGTTTCAGCAATGAATGTATATTGATTTGTAACATTACAAATCATTTTAGATTAAAGTGTACAAAAAGTCATATGAGTTTAAAATTGTATGATGCTCTGTATTATACTTTATCTATATTTATTATCTTGTATCATTTTTCTACTACACCTCACTCAACAAAATGGCAAAACAAATGCTTTTCATGGGTGATCAGATCTGTGGAGACCAAAGAATTCACTAATGTTTGCCTGATTCTCACTTACTAGTTTCTTTTGAAGTCTCCACAAATCTCCTTTAGAAGACTTTCCTACCTGATGTCGTTCTATCTGCCTTCTCTCTCTCTCCCTGGAATTTTTGTTTTCCATGGACAATTTTGCCCCCATCTTATCATCCATATAAAATTCTCATTTTTTTGGTATGCCTTTTCTCAAGGCTTGTAGATGAGAGAAGAGTTCCTACTGAAGATGCTTAGGTTCAAAGTATTTTTAGTCATTAAGGGGAAATGCCCATTATTAACTTTTTCAAATAGTTGATATTTTTCAATGAGGCATACTTTTCCCCTAAATTTGAGATAGTCAGGGCCATGAGCGATCATTTTAGTTGTCTAAACTAGGAACTAATTAAACATTTTATTTGGAAAATAAAACCTAAACCCAATGGCTTTCAAGTAAAAATTTAATGAGAAGTTTTGTTAGACAAATCTGAATTTCTAACATTAGGACACCACTCCTGATTTCCTTATGAGCCAGTTTGGTGTAAGGCCCAAATGTTTTATTTATATAGCTCTTATAAGAAATTTTCATTTATCAAGATCATACAGAATTGATCATAATAACTATAATATATTCTATCACCTGCAAAACCATGCAAAGATACTATGAATCTGGTACTTAGTTAATGAGGCATCTCTCTCTCTCTCTTTTTCTTTCTTTCTTTTTTGGTACTGGAGGTTGAACCTAGAGGCATTCTACCTCTGGGCTACACTCCCAGCCCCATTTTGTTTTTATTTTGAAACAGGGTCTTGTTAGGTTGCTGAGGGTCTTGCTAAGTTGTTGAGGCTGGCTTTGAACCTTTGATCCTCCTGTCTCAACCTCCCAAGTACCAGGATTACAGGTATGTGCCACGACGCCTGGCAGAGGCATCTCTTTTGATGTTTCCTTTTTTAGCAGTAGTGATGGATTTATGCTAAACTTGTTTTCCAGCCTTCTTGTTATCAAAGGCCTAGACAGGATGGCAAAGGTCGGGGTGAAACTGGTATCTATAGAATAGAAGTTCTTCGGGTAAAGATAACCAACCAATCTTAACTTTATATCTACCACTTGGGTTACAAGGCAAGCTCTAGCCATGTGTCTCAACAGATCTGGATCTTAGAGTAAGGTTTTTATCATGTTTGGCGTGCAGAATTCCTACAGCCACTAGAAGTCAGTGGCGTAGCTTCATTGTTTCTCAGTTTCAAGATGTTTAAAGCAAACCTTTAAAGTTGCTGTGGGTACAGGAGAGGAAGAGGAGGATTTTGCTGCCCAGGGGAAGGTGTACATTGTAGAAGAATTGGCTTTCTTGGTTAAACTGCAGAAACGTGCTCCTTTGTTGTTCTGTATGACCATTGAAAATAGGAAATATTAAATATGTTGAAGATATAGTACATCAAGTGAAATATTTTCCAACATGGAAGGTTAATTATAAATGAACTCATGACCCTTGTTAGCTCCCTTTCAATTAAAAAACAAACTTCTTGAATTGTTGAAAACTACCAAAAATAATAATAATAAAAACAAAGAATCAAGTATAAAGAAAACTGACTTTGCCTGGACAGAGGCGCCTTTGTGCACAATGGCAGTCGGTACCATACAAGTTCAGCTTTAAGGTGAGGAAAGTACCGTCGGCACAAAAGGAAAAAAAAAAGGGGCCAGTTCTCTGATAACTGACTCACATTTTTGCAATTAAAAAAGAAAAAACAGAATAATTGTACTGACATGTTTCTGTAATATCAGCTATATAATCAACTATATATAATTCCATCATTAAAACAGATAGCTTCTTTTTTCAATGTAATGTTTGATATGATGTAACACTGGTCCCATTAAATTTTGGCTACAGTTTGCAGCCTCACGTTTCCCATTGGACTAGTGGAGTTCAGGAGACCTGTATTAAAGTGTTTCCCCCCTCCTTTCTCCCTTGACAAAAATCAAAGAATAACAATAGAGGGTGAATTTTAATTCAAGTACTTCCTCTCTATCTTCAAAGGAGCTGCTGAACACCCTTTCCAACCCTGAAGTTATGGCAATACTTAGTATTCTTATTGAAATCCCTAAACATGGACGGTCCACATTTTTTCCTACTGGAGTTATGATTGTTTGGATAGTTAAACCCAAGCGGTTTCATACCTTTACACTCCTGGGGTTTGCCATCATACCTTAGTGTGGTTTTATGTCACCAAATGAAGGAAATGCCTTGTTTTCTGACCCCTGTTCATGGTTTCAAAGTGGGAATGTGAATATGTTTACATACTGTGGGCATGATGTTTTAAAGGAGGTACTCATATCAAAAGGACAGCTTTAAACCTTTAATGTTTAGATTCTGATCGACTGTGGTATTTTACATTGTGGTGCTGTGGACATGCCACTAGGGATCAAAGAGTAATTCTGCAGAGAGCCCATTTCATTTAGCAAAGCAGGCATGTGCCAACCATCTGTTGTATCTGCTGATAGAAAACAGCGGTTCGTTTCTCAAACTTTTGCCAGAAAAAAAATAAGAGGCTTTATTGCTTAGAGGAGATGAGTTACAAGGTACCTTGTAAGCCACATCTGGTTCTATAGCGATTTACATGGCATAAATGTAAACTCGGCTATGTCTTCCTTCCACGGTGGTGTAAAAGGGCGTAAACAAACCCTTTGCCAGTACCCTCTCTGCTTATTCCTGACTGTAAGTTACTTGCACAAATAAAAGTCTTTTAAATTGTTGTGGTAAAACAGAAAGGTATGATTGTTTTGGATTAAACTCATTTCGCTTAACTGTCCCTGATAAATAAAGTGGACGTTTGGAGGGAACAGCTTTGGGACGAAGTGTTTAGTGAGAAGGTCTTTCCTTCTGTTGCTTGAGCTCTGGAGGACACTCGAGACATCAGGGCTTCTTTTGCTGCAGTAATGCAGCCAACTGGCTAACGCTACATGGGAGTAACTTGGTTACATTCCCATGGACCCTGGGTAGATGTACTCCATCAAGGCACAGAACATACAAAGAGGGATAAACCCAGTACCTGCCCTGAGGATGCTCGTAGCCTAGGAAACAAATATTCATCACACTCAGTCAAATGAGGTTAGAGGTTAGAGTGTGCAAAGGGTGCCGGGCACTTCACTGACCTCTCTGAGCAGGTGATGTTTGAATTAATTCTTGGAGGATGAGTCAGATCAGCCAGGGAGGAAAATACCTTCCACTCAGAGCAGTCAGGATGTTCAAATGCAGGTTCTAGGTCATCATAAGGAATCTTGAATCTCATCTAAGAGGTAATGGAAACCCAACACAGGCGAGGTCAGAGTCAAAACATGGAGGAGGGGCTGGGCAGAGAGTAGAAGGGAAGGTAGAAGCAACTTAGGGAGGTTTCTCCCTTCTCTGCTCTAGAGAGAATGGACTCAACATCTTGCAGTTTATCCCAGGGATACATTGAGGAAATCTATGATTATACGTTGGGTGGACTGCAGCTTTTCCACAACCCTCATTCAGCTCTTCTTTCTAAAGGGTTTCTGATGAATTTTCTTTTCTTTTTCTTTCCCTCTCCTTTTCCCTCTTCGTGTGTGTGTGTGTGTGTGTGTGTGTGTGTGTGTGTGTGTCTGAGAACATAGAACTAAAAATTAATTTAATTTTCTAATAGAGTCTAGAACTTTGAATATAAGATGAAAGGAAGCTTAAATGAGGAAAACGATATGTCAGTTTTAAAAAGAATTGACTTAGAATCTCTTTTCAACTCCCACACTACATTTTATGTATGGGAAAAGTATAGAAATTAAGTTTGGCAGGTGATCCTTGAGTTTAAAGAATGAGAAGTTGAACACTGGTTCTGGATTTATTTGAAATAAGCCTTCTCCTTCAAATATATATCTATAATTTTTGGTATTGAAGATTGAACCCAGGGATGCTCTGTCTTTGAGCTGCATCCCAGCCCTTTTTATTATGAAACAGGGTCTTGCTAAGTTGTTGAGGCTGGTCTTGAACCTGCAATCCTCCTGTCTCAGCTTTCCAAGTACTGGGATTGCAGGCATGTGCCTCTGTGCCCAGCTTCCTTCAAATATTTAAAAAATAATATGTGTATATATATATATATATATATATATATATATATACATATACATATACATATGTATATATGTGTGTATATATATGTGTATTTATTTGTGGTTCCAGGGGCATTCTACCTCCAAGCTATACCCCTGGCTCTTTTTTATTTTTTGTTTTGGAACAGGGACTCACTAAGTTGCTAAGAGTCTCACTATGTCACTGAAGCTGGCCTCAAGCCTACAAACCTCCTGTCTTAACCTCTCAAATATTGGGATTACAGGCGAGTGACACCACACCTGACTGAAAATTTATTAATATTTAAAACTCTAAAGTCACAGGACAATTACTCTTTTTCTGTTTTACTCAGATAGGAATATGGATGTTTATCTTTCTGAGGTGCACATTTTATCTTCTTTGGGGATTTTATGGATGAATGTGATGACAGAATCTTG
The DNA here is from genome assembly GCA_004027185.1 of Glis glis. Classification (NCBI taxonomy): domain Eukaryota; kingdom Metazoa; phylum Chordata; class Mammalia; order Rodentia; family Gliridae; genus Glis; species Glis glis. The sequence goes on along the minus strand of PVJS01002485.1, from coordinate 21,754 downwards.
GAAATTTTCAGACATCTTTTAAGGCCCATTCACCTGAGTACAATCTGACAGGGCAGCTGTGTGTTGTGAATGTGGGACAAAGGGGCAAGTGCTTCAGCGAGCAGCACAAGAAAGGAGATTAATACAGTCTTTGCATAGCTGCTCATGGCCAGAACTTAGATCATGATCTGCAAGTAAAACACAATTAGGAACCAGTCTCAGCTGGGCGTGGTGGTGCATGCCTGTAATCCCAGTACTTGGGAGGCTGAGACAGGAGAATCGCAGGTTCAAGACCAGCCTCAGCGATTTATGGAGACTCTCAGCAACCTAGCCAGACTCTGTTTCAAAACAAAAGATAAAAAGGGCTGGGGAGTTTAGCTTGAGGTAGAATGCCCCTAGGTTCAATCCCCAGTACAAAAAAAAATCTCTACCTTTAAGAAGGTTCACAGCTAATTGGAAAGACAGAGATATAAACAGATCACCTCGATGATCCCTGGGATGTGATATTGTAGAAGTACTGAGGTGTTCCCAGGTTATGGGGAGAAAACAGGAAGTGACTCCTAAGCTGACCCTGACTATTGAGTTAGCCCAGCAAAAGTGGCCACAGGGGATGGTTTTTAGGGAAAGGAAACGGCTTGAAGCAAGGCATAGAGCCTAGAAATATGGTTGTCTGGGTAACTGGTACTTGGGTGGGGCTGGAGTGTACAGTGAGTGTAAGAATTGGAACAAGGTCCGGAGACCTCTGTCCATCCTGAGCAGCCTTCGGGACATGGCAGGTCAGTCACACAAAGATTCTAAAACTCAGGACAACATGGTCAGAGTTACACCCCCAGATTGTCCTGTTAGCCGGCAGGGGATAGCATGACTCCAAGGAGAGAAATCTGGAATAATGGGAGAAGAGATCATGGATGAAGAGGAAGGAAAATAGTTTGGAGAAATATTTAGGAGATCAAAATCAGAAAGTCTTGGTTCAGAGAATAAGGATGGCTTGTTTCCTCTGCCCCACCTCACTCAGGGGCTCTGTTAGCCTTTCCATCTCCCACCCCAAGCTCTACTTCCCTGCCTCAGTGCCTTTGCACATGAAATTCCCTCTGCCTAGATCGTATTCCCTTTGAGTTTCTGCCCCCTCTCTCGCTTCCTTTCTGTCTCTAATTAAATGTCACCTCCTCTGAGATACTTTCCTTGACGCCCCTCTCTAAAATTGCCACCATCTCACTTGCCACTTTGTCTTTTTTTGATGTACTTAGCGTAATGATCATACTTGATATTTGGTTCTAGTTCTCTGACTCTCCCATTCCACGTAAGCTTGTGAGAGCAAGGACTCTGTCCTGTCGGACATATAACTCCAGGTGCTGGGACAGCTCCTGGCCCCTAGTAGGCAGTTGATAACTCTCTGTTGAATGAGTGAATAATGAGGTAGGTCCCACTATTATTCCCATTTGACAGATAAGATAACCGAGGCGCAGAGGTGTGAAGATCTCATCACTGGTAAGTGGTAGAGCTGGATTCCAATCTAGCACAATTGAAGAGCCCTTGCTCTGATAAGTGCTACACAGAGGTCTGAACACAGAGCTCTGGGAACACACTGGGGCCATCTGGGAAGGCTTCTAGAGGGAAGATCTATGACAAAGGAGCTGGGACTTGAAGGATGTTCACGAAGCTGTTAAATCAGCAGAGTCAGGAGTAAGACACAAGAAGGGCTGTGAGGTTGCCTGTGGCAGAGGTTAATGGTGTAAGGCACCATTAACAGGCCAGAGTCGATGTGTAGAAGGGAGAACATTGGGGACCAGGGATGGGAGATACAGACATGAGGCTGGACAGACATTTGGTCAAGGCCAGATGGAGAAGCACTAGAGCCCGTGGGAAGATCGCCTCACCCATCGGGGCTCCTGCGCTTTATCTGTATGAAATGTGGTTCATGCTGGCTCTCAACTGCTTCCTAGTTCTAAGGCAGTACAACTGTATCTCTGAAGTAAAACATCGTCAGTCACTGAGCATTCATGATCATGTCTTTATCCAAAATGAAGTATCTGTCTCCAGATTTAAAAAATCTTTATGCCTTGAGCATAAAGGTTCACTTCTCCAAAATGGTCTTGTGTGTTGCCAAATTCATTAATTAATTAACTAATGAATGTACTTATTTATTTTTGTGGTACTGGGAATTGAACCCAGAGGCATTCTACCTCCAAGCTACGCCCCAGACCAAGTTTATTTCTTATTTGGAAACAGGGTCTCACTAGGTTGCTGAGAGCCTCACTAAATTGCCGAGGCTGTCCTTGAAACTGCGATTCTCCTGTCTCAGCCTCCCAAGTACTAGGATTACAAGTGTGTGCCACCGCGCTTGGCTGTGTGGCCAAATTTAAAAGCATTCACTTCAGAATCCCCCTTTGTTTCTGCTGTGTTGATAATAATAGTCAGCACTAACACAGTGCATACTCCAGGCACTCGTCAGAGCACGTTATAACTCCGCGCCCACTGAATCCTCCGACGACCGTGAGGCGGGCACTGTGACTACCCTCGATTTATTGGTGAGGAAACTAGAGTACAAGAAAGTGAAGTAAGTTGGGGGTAATCATCATGCCTACCTCGAGAGCAAGAGCAGAACAATGTGGGGTGCAAAGACAGAGGGGTCTATTTGGAAAATCGCGGGACACATTTTCTACCAGATGGCGAAGTCTTGGTAGGCAGTCAAAAAAATAATAGTGCTCTGAAGCTTGCTGGGCCCGAGCCCGTACCGTGTTCATACGGACTATTCTTACTTCTGCATGTGTTTTTATACTTCAGAGATCTTCCTCAGATCTGCTCTCATCGCTTTTAGAATGTCTTCTCGTTCCAAAAAATAACAATTTGAAAACTTTTATCACTGCTACCTATGTCATAGGTCTTGAAAATACAAATTTGAATTGATGTAACTGCCTCCGGGAGGCCACCAACCGGGGAAGGAGGACGTGGCATCAATAAGGCCATCATCGTAATGATTGTGATAAGTTTTCAGGGCCAGCACAGACCCGGTTGTTCATCGCACACAGGGACCTAACCAAAGCAGCAAGTGGGAGCTGAAATGTTTCCAGCCCATGTTTTGCTTTTCGGGTTTCATACCCTGGCACAGAGCTGCCGCTGTCCAGAGAGGGCTCTTAATTTCTTTTTTACAGAGACTTTATATGGGCTAGCATGGATGCCCTAAGGCCAGTGCTGGGAGAGCATAAAGCCAGAACATGTTGCAATTGTTCAGGTAAATTTGCAATTACTTAGATATTGGAGAAGATGCTGAAGGTGACATCTCAGCTGGGTAGTGAAAGATGTAGAGCAGGGAGGGTGGCTCAGGCAGGTGGGTTGAGGTGGGCACCCCAGCTCTGCTGAATAACCCAGAGGGAGGTACACAGAAGTGAGAATCATTGGTATTATTGGGGAACAACAATTATTTAGAATGGTTAGGGTTTATGGAACAGAAACTGAGGAATATGGGTCGGAAAAAGTAAGTTTAGGAACGATGATGATAACTTCAGTATGCCATAGTTGATTTTTTTCTCATAGACAATGGAGAAGTATTGACAGTTTAAAAGTAGATAAGAATGTGATCTCTGTGTGAGGGTGAATTTGGTGACAGATAGAAGGAGATGATGAGATGCCTGACTGAGGACTAGGAGCCAATTAGGAAGTTATCTGAGATATCAAAAAAGGTGAGGAAGGCCTGAACTAACACAAGCAGTGGAGAGAGAAAGAGAGAGAGAGAGAGAGAGAGAGAGAGAGAGAGAGAGAGAGAGAGACCCGTCCCTCTCAGTGTAATTGCCAGTGTTAACAGAAACGAGGTAATAGAGGGTGAATCTGAAATGGCTGGATAGATAGTGGTGGTATTTTTTTTTTTTTTTTTTTT
>PVJS01002485.1:0-17801 GCA_004027185.1 Glis glis | reverse complement strand
TTAGATAGTGGTGGTTTCTTAACTGAGAAAGCAGTTACAGGAGCAAGAGCAGAACAGTTTGGGGTGCAAAGACAATGAGGTCCATTTGGAAATCGCTGGTCATATTTTCTACCAGAAGGCAAAGTCTGGTAGCCAGTTGAGAAATTTGGGTCTGGACCTAAGACATGAGTGGAAAATAGAAAAATACTAATTTTGAAGAGGGAATCCTTCTTCTTATCCTCCCTCCCTCCTTCCTTCTTTTGACCTCACTCAATAGTATTTATTAAGACCCTGTCTAATGTCAAAGCTTATGCTGAACACTAAAAAGACAAGTGGCTATGAAGCTTGCTCTCAAGGAGTTCACTGTCCGGTGTGGAAAAAGAAATGACCCCAAATAACAATAATGCATTATTAAAGATTTTATAATTGCAAGATGAATGAGGTGCTGTGAAATTACCGAGGAGGGATCATTAGCTCCATTGGGAAAGGAGTGAGTTACCTGCATAGGGTTCAGGTGTTCTCGGCGTGTACCTCGAGACCCTTAAGACTAAGATACGTGCAAGTGGAACAACTTTTGCTCTTCCTGATTTGTATGCACTTGACATAACCGAGCCTAATGAATACTGCCTCCCACTTGTCGTTAATTTTTTGAAGATGGATATGGCCAATGTCACTATATCACCAGATGGCAGAGCAAACCAGCTCTCCCAAGTGAAACATCTAAACCTACTCTTGAGGAAACTGGTTTGTGGGAGCTGGAGATAGACCCACATTAACTTATATTGTAGGACTTGGTATGATATCCCACTGGGATGATAGAGCAATAACCCAATGGACTTGCAGAATCACTCTGGTATCTGGCTTTTGTGAAGCCATTTGATCCCTACCAAAGGTTCAATGAATATTTCTATTTTCAGTTAGAATTTGATTAGGATTTGAGATTGTATTTATATCACTGTCACTTATAGCAGTAGCCAGCAGATGGCAATGTAAAAGTTACTTCTTCAGGAAATTTTCCACCTCAACGTGTTTTGAGGCTTCAGTGCCATCTGTCTAACAAACCCATATGGGGGGCATCGGGCTCTTTATGTTACTCATTTCTGTAGACCATTAACATATTTAGTAGGTTGAAAGATAAACTTTCTGAAATTCATGCCACTGACAGCATTAAAACTCATGGTATGTTTGAGAACTCATTGTCCCAAACATGTGAATGATTTCATTACATACTGACCACATATTTCTTCCTTTTAAACAATTTCTCATATTCAGGTAGGAGTCAATTTTGTGTCATCTTTCTACTCAATTTATTGCATTCAATTTATTCTTTGCGCCGGGCGTGGTGGCGCACGCTTGCAATCCCAGTACTTTGGGAGGTGGAGACCGGAGGATCTGGGTTCGTGGCCATCCTCACCTCTCTCTCTCTCTCTCTCTCTGTCTCTCTCTCTCTCTCTCTCTCTCTCTCTCCTTAGTTATGCCCTCTGCAACTTCGTGAGACCCGGTTTCAAAATAAAGTATAAAAAATAGGGCCAGGGGTGTAGCACAGAGGTAGAACGCCCTTGGGTTCAATCCCCGGTACCGCAAAAAAAAAAAAAATTATTCTTTGCCTTTTCTGCCTGTATATTTAGGAGATGCAAGAATAGCATAGTTTAAAGGAATTCCAGAGCCAGGTATGGTGGCGCATACCTATAATACCAGCACTTGGGAGGCTGAGACAGGAGGATCACAGGTTCAAGACTAGTCTCAGCAACTTAGCAAGACTCTCAGGAACCTAGAGAGACTGTTTCAAAACAAAACATAAAAAGGGCTGAGGGTGTAGCTCAGTGGTAGAATGCCCCTGGGTTCAATCCCCAATACTGTACAATCAATCAATCAATCAATCAATTAATGGATTCCAGCAATCATCCAACTCAATGAACTGATCCTTTCTCAAAAGTATCCATGAAGTAAGCCGGGCGTGGTGGCGCACGCTTGTAATCCCAGTACTTTGGGAGGCAGAGACCGGAGGATCCGGGTTCGCGGCCAGCCTCAGTTCTCTCTCTCTCACCCTGTCTCTCTCTCTCTTCTTAGTGAGGCCCTCCGCAACTTCGTGAGACCCGGTTTCAAAATAAAGTATAAAAAATAGGGCCGGGGGTGTAGCACGGACGTAGAATGCCCCTGGGTTCAATCCCCGGTACTGCAAAAAAAAAAAAAAAAAGTATCCATGAAGTGTGGTTTCTCCACCTCTGACTGAGCATGCTCAGTGGGTGGAAACTCATTAAGGCAGGATTTTTAAAATATTTTTATTGTGTTAATCATAGAAAGTTGTTCTTTAAAAGGAGTCACAGTCTGTCTTCCCATTGTAAATTGAGTATCCCTAGACTGGACTGCTCTATGGGTTTACATTTGCAGATTCCTGCTTGCATTTACACCTTCAAGTCGGCTGACTCCCCACCACCATTGCTTATGTCGGACCTCTTGTCCTCTTATCCTACTTCTTCCCTAGCAAAGATCAGCTAACTCTGAGTTCTTAGAAGGACTCATGCATGCCATCCTGGAGCTATCTTGACCTGTGCTGCTGCCACAGGCCACTGGAGAAGGCTGTTTTTCAGGCCCAGGCGCAACCTGCCCATGCTCCTTCAGCTGGAATCACTCAAGGGGCCAGGCTGGACTGTACTCTCCACAGAATTTCTTAAGGCCTGAGGACAGCTTGGTGTTCTGTGCAGTCTGATATTGGACTTTGCCACTTGGTATCTTAAAACCCTATTCCTGCAGCCCATGTCCCCATAGATGTCAGGCTACATCTTTAGGGCCAGGCCTTAGAATCTTTCAGTACAAATGCTGACCTTTGCCTCCTTCCGTCTTATTTTCCAGTCAACTGCATACATGTACTCCCAATTAGCAGGTCCCCCAAATCCCATGCATGTCAAAGGGTCCCACCAAAATCCAGAGACACAGATGAACCTCAAGTCCCAGTTAAGGCTCTACTGAGATGCCTGCTCATGTCTGCAATTCCTGGCCCTTGTCCTCTCCCTCTTGTCTGGAGCCAGTGTTATTATTTTTAACCCCGTTTTCATTGGAAACCAGATCTTAGGCATCTGAGGCCAGCTCCCATCCCCTTTAAATCATCATCTTTCCTCTGTCAGACATCCTCAGTTTCTTCAGCTATTTCATATAATCAGCTTTGCATTTCTTCAACCATGGCTCCTAAATATTTACCGAAAGTATAAAATTCTCAGAGCCGGGCGTGGTGGTGCACACTTGTAATCCCAGTACTTGGGAGGCAAAGACGGGAGGATCCAGGTTCGCAGCCAGTCTCAGCTACTTAGTGAGGCCTCTGCAACTTCATGAGACCCGGTTTCAAAATAAAGGATAAAAAATAGGGTCGGGGATGTTGCTCAGTGGTAGAACGCCCCTGGGTTCAATCCCTGGTACCGCAAAAATAAATAAATAAATAAATAAATAATAAATAAATAAATAAAATTCTCAGAGATGGAATTTACTGGTACTTTATTCTTTATGCTTTGATGAGAAAAGAGTTCATTGCCAGAGTTGGAGATTAACTTACTTATAGAATTTTGAAGTCATCCTTTGGTATATAAACTTCATGTAATAAATTAAAGAAGAAGGCAAGGAGCAGAAGAAAAAGAAGGGGGAGAAGAAAATAGAGAGAAAAGCTAACACTTAAGTGCTCTCTGTGTACCAGTCATTGTGCTAATCGCTTTTCATCATTATCTGATTGAATTCTCACAACAACCCTATGAGATAAACATTATCAATATCTCCATTTTACAAAAAAAAAATGGCAACTGAATCACAAAAAGGTTAAGGAACTTGCCCGAGATTGCACAGCTAGTAGGTAGTGGAACCAGAATTTACATTCAGGCAGTCTCATTCTAGAATCCATGATGAAATTGCAACTTGAACTCTTCGAAATCAAGATTTTCCAGAATCTTCACCTTCATTATTTAGATATTTTATTGCAGGTATAGGATAGATATCCTGCTGTGTGCCATGGAACATGATTTTAAATAAAGTCCCTGAGCGAAAAGTTTATATTTTTAGAGGAAATTAAGGTAGCATGGCTTCAGATTTGCTTTGTCACTTTGAGTGGTTCAAAATGACTGAATTTCATGTGACTTAACCTAATAATAGGAACTGACATTTACTGTGAGCCAGCAACTCTGCTAAGTAATTTGCATGGGTTTTCTCATGTGCTACTCGGACCAATTCCATGAACTAAAGGGCCTATTTTAACCTCTATTCAACATCCAAGAAGACTGAGGTCCAGAGAGAGTAAGTAACTTGCCCAAGGCCACACCTTAGTCACTTGCAGATCCACCTGCAGTCAATTGTCAAGGTTGTGTGTGTGTGTGTGTGTATGTATATGTATATATAATTTTCACCTCTATATTATATAAGATTAGGCCAACCTGTCCATTCATATCATTTTTTTAAAAGGCAGTTTCAGTTGTAGAGTCCTACTTTACAAGGCAAATATCAAATCATCCAAGTCAAACTCTAGTTCAGAAGTCAAAGAGAACAAATGTAAAATCCACTTGGGTCCAGATTGGCTGATGGTGTTTGATTCTTAAAGTTTGAGCACTAACTGTCCTGGTTTCTTGGATATCTGAGGCTTGAGTTTAGGGAGTTATTATTGCTTGTCCTATGTTGTCTGGTGTTTCAAGAAGCATTCACTTATAAACTGAGGGAGGGAGTGTAAATTGGTACAGGTCTCCTGAATTGAGGTAAGAGGTCATCCTATCATTCTGCTAATAACAGTAGACACCTTTCGTTTATATTGTGCATAATAATTTATTTTGTTTTTGGTACTAAGGATTGAACTCAGGGCATTCTTCTTCCAAGCTACACCCATTTTATTTTTATTTTGAAGCAGGATCTTGCTAAGTTGCTAAGACTGGCCTCAAACCTGTGATCCTCCTATCTCAGCCTAACAAGTACTGGGATTACAGGGGTGTGCTACCACACCCAGCTTGTTCATAATAATTTAAAACATACTTTCATTTATATTATCTCATTAAGTTCATTCAGTCCTCCCAATAACTGGTTTACCTTGCATTAATGAAACTTTAGAGCTAAGTGTGAGGAATAACTGATAATTTGCAGTGAGCAGCCTTTAGCCAAAAGTAAAAGATTCAAACCTGATCTTTAATGGTGCATTTTCTATAATGTACAAAAGATTTATGTGTTGGTGGTTTTATAGAAATGCTTTTGCCTTTCAATAAAAACAAATAAGGGCCCTTTTCAGTTGAAAATATAAGTGGATTTTCATTCCATTTCATTGTAAGCATAGAAATAATTGCCCTTCATCTGTTTTTGTACTCCATGTTTCATACATCTTCTGCCATCAATTCCTTAAGAAACTCGACATACCCAAGACTTTTCTAGAATGGTATTTACTTGCTTGAGGAAAGTTGTCTCCCCAGTGTAAAAAAAACACTGCAAGTTAAGAGAGGCAATCAAATCTATCCTTTTTGATGGGACACAGGGTAGAACCTGGGTAGGGCAAGTGAGGCCTTCAGGCACTTGTGTGAGCCTAGGGGATAAGCGTCTCATACCTTTACACCCTGGGGACCCAGCTTGTCTGGTGTCAATTTGACTGGGCCATAGGGAGCTCAGACATTTGGTAAAACTTTATTGTGGGTACGTTTGTGAGGATGTTTCTAGATGAGGTTAACATTTAAACCAAGAGACTGCATAAAGCAGATTGCCTTCCCAGTGTTGGTGGGCCTCATCCAAACAGCTGATGGCCTGAATAGAACAAAAATACTGACCACACTACGGGGAAAGAGAACGCCTTTTGCCTGACCACCTCCAAATGGGGACATCATTCCTTCCTGAATCTCCAATCAGCTGGCATTCAGATGAGCCACACCATGGGAACTTCTAGAAGTCCAGCTTGCCAGCTACAGATCTCAGGATTTGTCAACCACCATAATCGTGTGGGCCATTCCTTATCATCTTTCTGTCTCTCTCGATATATTTATATCCATCTCTATATCTCTATACCTATCTATCTATCTATCTGTCAATCAATCATCTATCATCTATATCTATCTACCTACCTATCTATCTACCTATCTATCTATCTATCTATCTATCTATCTCTGTGTGTCTATCTCCAATTAGTTTGATGTCTCTGGAGAACTCAGACCCACACACCATTTAAAGACAGCAGCACAGGCTAAATCTTGATCAACTTAAACTCTTGGGGTCTTTGTTTCTTCAAGTACTAAAAGGAAATCATTAATTTACTTCTTACAGCAGCAGCAAAATGTAGTTGCATAATGTGTACAAAGTACTTGACACATAGTAGACACTGAAAAAGTAGGGTCTTTTCTTCCCTTTGTATTAATGAGCTGTTAGTGCTAGGTGGGAGTCAGAAGGCCAAGGAAAGATGGTCTGCCAGATCCCAGGCTGGGAGTACGCTGGCATGATGCCCAAATTCCACTCCAAGTGAATGGCGTCCCCCTCTCTGAACTCAGAGTGTCACACTGAGCTGGCCTCAGGGGATCTGGCTTCCAGCCCAGCTCTCACTCCAGCTATCTGGGACCTTAGACAAATATTTCACTTTATTTCTCATCTGTAAAATAAGGGGGTTTCTTTCAGTTCTGCAATGTCTGTGACTTATTATTTGTCATTAATGTTTCTGCAGTCTTAGTTTTGTGTTTGAATTCAAATTACAGTTAAGAAAAACAGTCCAGACAATGTGATTACTTGTAACAAAAATAAAACAAACTTGGAGCAGAATTAACTTTTCAAAATACGGTTCCCCTGAATAATGTTGATAAAATCTACTAAACTCTATTCTTCCTGACTTTTACCTGGTTTCACTATTAGCTTGGTTCCAGTCCATTCAATTTGACTAACAAATTAACTTTAGGAGTTGAACTCTCAGGCAGGTAAAGAGGACTGCTATATTACTAATATTTACCCTTCACGACCATCCACAAATGGTACCCCTATATACATATTCATAATGTTTGTTTATATCTGGTTTGGCTCTTTGTAAAGAACTGAGGAATCAACTCTGAGATCTGTCTCTCTGTTATAAATTGAGGTTTTTACATTGCTAGTTGTCTGTATAGCAATTATAATTTGCAAAACCCATTACTCAGAAACATAAACTGGACTTCATTAGAGTATGCTGTACTTAATTTCCTGGTATAACTATTTCTTTTTATGAATCCTAACAGAGTTTTATTTTAAGTTCATTACTTTTTTCCATCATAAACTAGTACGATCTCTAAAAGCTTTTGGAAAATACAGAATAGGAGAAAGAAGAATAGAATAGGAGAAGTTGTATATAGTTAACTTACCTATGAAAATGTTAACATGTTGGTGTTTTTCCACTTAGTATTTTTCTATTGAAGTAATGATTCTTTTTTTGTTTGTTTGTTGATTGCTTAAGGACAGTGAGACAGTTTCCCATGTTATTAGAAATTCTGTAAATTTTATTTTTAAGATAGTTACATAATATTCTGTGGTATATTTAAATATTTCCCTATTTAGATTATATCTAACTTTTCACTATTATAAAAAACACCACAAAGAGCAACTTGATGTATAAAAATTTTTTTCATATTAGGATTACTTCTTTAGGACTGAGTTCCAGAAATGGAATTTCTGAGTCAAAATGCCAGACCATTGTGCAGGCTCTTGGCACATACATTATTATTATTATTATTTTTTTTTTTTTGCGGTACCAGGGATTGAACGCAGGGGCGTTCTACCTCTGTGCTACACCCCAGGCCCTATTTTTTATACTTTATTTTGAAACCGGGTCTCACAAAGTTGCGGAGGGCCTTACTAAGGAGAGAGAGAGAGAGAGAGAGACAGACAGACAGACAGGGAGAGAGAGCGAGAGAGCTGAGGCTGGCCGCGAACCCGGATCCTCCGGTCTCCGCCTCCCAAAGTACTGGGATTACAAGCGTGCACCACCACGCCCGGCTGGCACATACATTATTACTGAATGGCTTGTAATGGCAACTCCATACTTCCAGCAAAATTATGCAAAAATGTCCTCTTTAGTATTTGGGGGGGGGCTTAAAAACATCCTCCAAATGAAACTTTCCAAGCGTTACTGATGGTTGTTGGTTTGTGTCTCTATTTTTATTCAATTATGGTAAGTTTAACCCCATGGAATTTTCATTCTGTAGGGGACAGTAAGGAATCAGTACATGGTAGATGAGTAATGCTCCCTTTTCATAGGGGGCTGTGAAGGTCCTTCAAGATAAGAAGCTTTGCATAGGGATGATTATTAATTGTGGACACCGGACTCGTCAGATAGATACCACATTATACATTATACTCCTATTCTACAAATACAAATCCAGTGGGTTATTTCTAAAAAACAAAATAGGTACTTCCTTTTTTTCTTTTTTCAGTACTAGAGATTGAACCCAGGGCCTCTCAAATGCTAGGCAAACACTCCACCACTGAACTACATCCCCAGCCCATGGTAATTCCTTTTGAACATAGCAAGAAAGCACATTTTCTACTAAAATTAAATTAGTATGAGTAAACATTTACATGAGTTTCTCTGAATGCTTCATATACATATATAGATATATTTAGCTATGATATATTATATGTAGGCATATTTATCCATAATATTTTGAAATAGTAGTGATTGGAAGATTTATCTTTGCATATTTACTTTTAAACATTTTTCTATGTTAATTAATTTATTCTACTGTCATGCAAAGGTGTTATTTCCTGAATTTTTATAGGGATAAGGCAGGGTGGGGTTAGCAAGCAGATCATCTTCACAGTTCAGAGTCATTGTCACCAGAGGCTAGAACATAGTCCTTTTAAAGAGGAAGAATGGTATATCTGTTACATTTTCTCAAAATGAGAGAACTCTAAGGAAATAAATATACTCTTATGGGTATTCATAAAAGATAAGATAGGAGGTGGGTGTGGTGGTATATGCTTCTCATCCCAGCTACTTGGTAGCCTGAAGCAGGAGGATCACAAATTCAAGGACATCCTGGGCAACTTAGCAAGATGCTATTTCAAAATAAAAATTTTAAAAAGGATAGGGATGTAGTTTAGTGCTTGCCTAGCATGCTTGAGGCCCTGGATTCAATCCCCAGTACCCCAGGAGAAAGAAAGAAGAAAGAAAGAAAGAAAAAAGAAGAGAAGGAATACAACAAGACAGGACTGGAGATGTAGCTTAGTGGTAGACTTTGTGCTTAGCATACACAAGGCCCTGGGTTCAATCCCCAGCACTCCCCACCCCAAAAAAGAAAAGACAAATTAGTTTGCCAATCAATTAGAGCTCCAAGAACTATATATACAAGTGGATTCTAAGAGTAGATCTGTGAGAGTGTTTAGAGCAAGCACTCAGGTAGCCAAAGAGCTGGTATCACTTGAACCAGCAATCTTGTTAGCTGAGTAAATACTCAACATTCTAGCTTTTGAAGTGTCTGTTAACTTGTGCCGAATTTACTCTCTGTGGAATAAAATGGACCAGAAAAGGAGGAAAACAGCTTGGTAGATAGACACAAATTACTGTTTATAAACTGTTGGCCTCTCTGCTGCAGAGCATCTTCTGCAGCCACTTCAAAGGCAGGAGCCATCACGGGGCTTCTTTGAGCAAAAACTCCTGTGGTGAACACGTGGCATACAGAAGGGAAATGGGCAGGTCTGACAGAGGAAGCCTGTTCCCAACCATGCCCTTGGCTTGCTCTATGTAATCTCATAACTTGGTTACCCAAACATACCTATGCATTTGGGAAACATCAGAAATTGTTAAGGCAGAAGTATGCCTCCGTGGAAACTTGTGCCCTGAACTTGCAGGTTTGCACGTGTTTCTGAGATTATTCATTAGCTCTTAGGTCACTAAGAGTACAGAGTTAGTGTGCTGATTTTTAAGAACTAACTATTGAGCTCATCAATTCTCTACATAGATATGTATGCAGAAAGTATTATATTCTTCCCAAATGCCCAGGACTCTTGTGTTAAACCTCAGAGACAATTGACCAGGACTGCCTTCGAATTATAAACTCTCAGAAGGGAAGGAATCATAAAGATTAGTGCAACCACCTTATTTCCCAAATGAGGAAACTGCAGATCAGACATGATGGTGGACTTCTGAGAATCCCAGAGAAAGCTAGCAAGAGAGCTGGCCAAGGAGTGGATATTTTCTGACAGCCAGAGCAGAGCTTTCCATCTGTTTTAATCCTAAACTTTAGGTGCAACACCACCACATCACAATTCAACAGTGCTATCAAATGTGGAAGGAAAAACATTGCCTATAGTTTCTAGGTATGGAGAATTGGGAAGTCCATTGATCAGTGTTTGTGTTATCCAGGCCCACACACACACACACACACACACACACACACACACACACACACACTTTGATGTTCAGTTTGGAAGCAGTAGCTGGGTGAGCGCATACAGGCACCACTCTGTTCTGGCCACGATACACTTCACCCAGCACAGTGCGCAGGACATGGTAGGTATTTAACAAAGACACATGGAAATGGTTGATGAGAAGGCAGTGTGGTATCATGGGAGATATGGTGGACCAGTCCTGACTGGGTGGGCTTTGGGAATGCAACTTAACCTTCTTGTTCTCAGCTCCCCCTGGAATCTTGTAGAATTTTTCCAGCTTTAAAGTGTCATAATCTGCCATTTTACCTTGGAGGGACTTTGTGAAGACTAACCAGTTCATAAAGCCCTCTGAGATCCCTTATTATGGAAATTACATCAAGCCGGGCATGGTGGCACATATCTGTAATCCTAGTACTTGGGGGGCTGACACAGGAGGATTGCAGGTTTGTGGCAAGCCTCAGCAACTTAGCGAGGCTCTCAGCAATTTAGTGAGACCCTGTTTCCAAATAAAAAATAAAATTGGTCTGGGGGTATAGCTTGGAGATAGAATGCCCCTGGGTTCATGCCCCAGCAAAGGAAGGAAGGAAGGAAGGAAGGAAGGAAGGAAGGAAGGAAGGAAGGAAGGAAGGGAAAGAAATAAATTACATCAGCATCAGAAGGAACCACAGATACAGATTTTTTTCAGAGTTGGAAAGTGTTTAATAGATAACATACTATACATATATATATATGTAATTTTAAATAGTCCTATTTTTACATAACTTTGAAAAGTTGGCCTAACCCTGCGTTAACCTGTTTCTCAACATCTGTGTTCAGAGATTGACTTTGTCCTTTGTCTACTGCCAATGGACTAAGAAAGATGTTATGTTAGCACAATATGTACTAACCCTATGTTCTGTTGTCTTTCTCTTACTTTGTTTTGCAACTTTGGCTCTTTCTAGGAGATGAGTTCTCTCCCCCAGAATCCACCAATCCTAGAATTACACCTCTCCCTCTTTCCTTCCTTCTTCCATTTAGTGAACATGTTTTACTCCCAGGATACTAGAACTTTTGTAACTTACATTTCCTCTAATAATCACCCAAAGTGATATGGCACAACCAAAGAAAACTGAGGAAGGACACTAAAGACAGAAAAAAAATGTGAGAGAAGGCCAAGGTGACTCAAAGAAACGCTGACAGCAAGAGTCCCATGCAAAGACTCTTTGGGAGAGAGACAATTAGAAATAAATATGGAGGAAGGATTCAATCTTTTGAAATAAAGTGAGTTTTGGAGGGATCAGGAAGAGTGACATATAGTAGGATGAGTAAATGATAAGTCTGAAGAGTGGAAAAAGTAGAAAGAAGAAGCAGATAATGTAGTGTCCAGAGCAGTACAAGGAAGCCACTTATAAATGCCAGTCTTTTAAGACCAACCATACATCGGTGGAGTAGGAATGGATCTCACCTCGACCAGGAGTCTCCAGGGCATATCTCTACCTCCTACATGAACTCACGCATCACCTTTGACTGTCCAGACTTTCATCATTCTGATGGCTCCTACTTGACACCTATTCAAAATCTTCTGGCCTATATTGAAGTCTAAATTTGAGAATAACAGCCACATCACAAAAATTCATTTATATAAAAGTGAGGCTGGCTCTCAAGGATGACATGCAAAAAAAGGAAATTCATCAAAAACCATAGACAACAATTAACTTGGAAAAATCATAACTCTGAGTATTTAATTTTCAAAAGGATTCCTTAATAAGACTTTTTAAGTGATTTTGATAAACTTTGATATGCTTCCCTGAATCCTTCTGATTCATTCGTACCATTTAAAACAGTTGGTAGTATCTAATGTGTAGCATGGAGGAAGAATTTTACACTACAGTAAGTTGGGTAATCAAGTGGACTTTTTCCCTACAGCATAAAATTGCTAACTCCTATTCAGCTTGTCAACTGATTTTTCCAGATCTGGTTTGCCTAGTTTTAGTTGCCCCAGTATGCTTTAGCGGTCGGCTTTTTGTTTCTTTATACACCTCAGATTTCTTATCTCCACAAATTTAATTTTAGTTTTAATGGTGTCATATTTTAATTGGTAAACATTTAGACTCACTTTCCTTCCTTCCTTCCTTCCTTCCTTCCTTCCTTCCTTCCTTCCTTCCTTCCTTCCTCCTTCCCTCCCTCCCTCCCTTTCTTCCTTCTTTCCTTTTTTCTTTCTTTTTTTGTGGTATTGGGGATTGAACCCAGGGGCATTCTACCTCTGAGCTACACCCCCAGCTCCCCCCCTTTTTTAATCAGTGTCTCACTAAGTTACGAAGGGTCTGGCTAAGTTGCTGAGCTTGGCCATGAACCTGTGAGCCTCTGTCTTAGTCTCCCAAGTACTGGTATTACAAGCCTACACCACCTCTCCCGGCTTCTATCTTCCTTCTTAAGCAGTATTAAGACCTACTTAAGAAAGTTACAGTTTTAGGGAGTATCTTCATATTTTGTTTGTCAAAGTCACTAATAAGAATATCTGATAGACTGGTATGCAAGACTTATCTAGAGAAAATATTACCTTATGCATACAACTGGCTGACGCAGGTTTTGTGCTTTGAGTGTTGCTTTGAAATTGATTCCCTCAGGTTGGTAAAGGCTAGGCTCCCCTTTCCTCAGTGAGTATGCTGTGTGGGAAGGAATCAGCATCAATCTTGAAACAAAGGTAGACTCCTTCTATTGCTTCCTGTCCTCTCTTCTGAGGAAGGACATCAACTTAGTCTGGCACTTTTTGCTTCTTATGACTTTATGTTGATGTCTTCTAGGTATTAAAAAAAAACAACAGATACTGAAGCTGGCCAGTCCATAATTCCCAGGCATCCTCTTTTTTTTAAAGGTGAATAAAAGAGACTCACTTCTCAGAGCTTTTTAGTTTCAATAATTCACCAAATCACGATTCAGATCACGCCAGCCTTGCTGATTTGTGTACATCCAGGGCTTCTATTGATCTGTCTCTTCTTCTCACGTAGCCTGTTGTTCTGTGTCACAACTGGGGACCCTAATAAGTTCACTGATATTTTCCTTAAAAACCACTGAACTGAAGATATTTAAAAGCCTGATCCTTCTCTTTGTTTTTCCTGGTCTTCAATCATCGTGTGTGTGTGTGTGTGCGCGCGCGCACACACGCATGCACAAGGTATTTACTTTCATAAAATAAACTGAACCATTGAAAATAGATTAATAACTAGTTATAGTCTCTTCCTCCAGGAGTTATACTCAAACAGAGGAGAGACGGGGCCAGCTCTCAGATTATGTGATGCAGATGAGTGTAATGAATGCCCTGTGAGTTGGTTCCTCTAGTCTTAATTTGAAAGCTACTAACATGTTTACAAGTGGAGAGGTCCTGCCTAGTGAGAGTGGCGCCCCAAAGATCATGTTAGCAATGCTATTTTGACCTAAGGAATGTAGATGTGTCTAAATTTGATGGAAATTATTTTGGGCAACTTTCAAGTATGTTCCAAAGGAAAGAAAATCTGAGATATAGGTAACAAAAATGAATAAGGTAACACTGCAGGTGGGAGGGGGTAGTTATAGTTACTGTAAGGGAAGGTAACAAATGCAAAAATAACTCCTTTGATATGTCCTCTCTTTATTCGTTGCTGTTGACTTTATGTACTTATCTCTTTTTTAAAGGTCTGAGGCTTAATTCAGAACGACAGACTAATCTTTACTTAGATCAGAAACCTTTGTTGATTTTGGTTTTTCATTGCTGTGGACCTGATTTAGGTGCTTTTCCTCCCAAATCTTTTCTTTCAGGCTTACTGCCCTTCCTCCTAAAATATGAAGGCAATTAAATCATGCTGAACACTCACATTTCTAATTTGCTAATATAATGTAATTTAGTTTGACAAGAGGAGGGTAAATATAAATCTTAGATAATGTAAATAATGACATAATGGCTCCCTAGACAGGTCCCAGTTATTTGAGAACTTTAGATCGGAGCATGCCTTTGCTAAATGAATATATCTTCATTTATATTTTAAACAATGATTTGTTGGAAAAGTCTTTTTCCACCTGATGTATATGTATTTTATACTTTTATTGGTGCATCATAATTATGCAAATAGTGAGATTCAAAATGATAGATTCATACAAGTACATATCATTCAGTATCCCGATACATGTATTTTGAAGCACACAGCCATGCAATTAAGTAGAGATTTACTGGCTTGGGTTAAATTGCTTTTCACAAATGAATGTCTATTGGCTATGGAGTAAATATTTATCATTTTAAGCTTTCCCCCAATCCCGCCCTTCAGGTTCCTGCACCCCAGCTTAGGGGTCTGAAGAATTCAAGGCTGACAGTAGTAGCTGTGAAAAGTTTCATAGCCTTTTAAGAAAGTTCTGCGGCTGTTTTTGGGGAAGAGATATATGTATTATGCAGGACTGCTAGCTAGTGCCACGGTTGTAACATATGGAATTCATAAAGGTCCAATTACAGGACAGTCACTGTTTGCCGCGGTTTTAACTTATGTAAGTTATGGATTATACTTTCATGAGATCATAATCAAAAGGTTATTCTTTGGTAATGGTGTGTTAGAAGAGCTTTATCCTGAACTTCAAAGCCATCCTCTGAGCCCTGAGAACAAAGGCTTAGAAGTTTGAACCGAGGCCAGAATCAGTGTGTATGAGTTAACGACGTTCCAGAGCGTCCAGGAGCCAGATCAGCCTATCCACGTGCATGAACTTTCTCTCATCACATCAGATCAACAGTCATCACCAGAAGATGACAGTGTGTCATTTTTAATGTGTCTTTTTTTTTTAATGAATCAGCTTTAAAGTGCCTTTTTTTTTTAATGAACGAGCTCGACTAACTATGGTGTCTGCTCGCGTTTGCCTCAGACCCGTTCATTTTGACTGTAAAGTACTGTCATTCTCTGTGTTTCCAGAGAGTGGCTGTCATTAGCTGGGGACATACCTTGGAGAAGGAATTGCATGAAGGAATGTGCAGAAAATAACTTTCAGAAATGAGAAAGCTAAGCTCTAACAATATAGCGAGTAAAAAGTAATAAAGAAGACTTGTGGTTTGTCCTAATACGGTGGCATGTTTTAAGTGGACAACAAAGAAAGACTGCAGGATTGGCAGACATTACAAATGGAAGACCTGCTGCCTCCTCTTTGGCTTTTAAATTCCTGAAATAAGGACCCAAGGGCTTAAAACTATACACCAAATAAGCAAAATGCCCTTGTGTGTCATCACACGGGGCAACTTCCCCCTCTCCCACAGCAGCCCCCCGAGCCTACCGTGTAGATGGCTTTTCCCCCCGGTCCATGGCTGGATCCTGGAACTTCTCTAGTCAGCCTGAGATAATAAAATGTCCTGTGCTACGGTTAGTGCTACGGTTATTCTCATTTCAGTAATTAAAATATCCACTTCTGTGTAGTAGCTCAAGTTTGCATCTTCATTCAAAGTCAAGACTCCCCGCTCCTGGGTCCGCAGCCTGGAAGGCAACATGGTTGACTCTTCCCACTTATCCACCTCTGGCTCATAGGGTTGGAAGGCTGGGGTTCCTTGGGGGGCATGGAAAAGAGTGACCAGAGGTAAGGGGCAGACGTTGATGTCACTGCTATGTCTCCTCTGGCCTCAGAGGAGGTTCGGAGTTGATCTTGTCATTCTGGACACTTTTCTGGGGATCATGTGGCTGCTTTGCTGTGGTAAGGCGATGCTTCCCCTCTGGCTGGATGATGGTAACCGCAGTGGCCCATGCACTCTGGGACAGCCCCTGGGGCCTCCTTGCTGTTTTGTGAACATGGCAGATCCGCTCCCACCTGGGGGACTTGGCTCTAACTATTCCCTCTGTAGCAGTCCCTTCCCTGCTCCAGATATCCACAGGCCTTGCTCCCTCACTGTGTGTGTGTGTGTGTGTGTGTGTGTGTGTCTGAGGATTAAACCCAAGGGTGTTCTAACTCCAAGCTACACCCCCAGCTCTTTTTATATTTTGAAATAGGGTCTCACTAAGTTGCTGAGGGTCTTGCTAAGTTGCTGAGGGTGACCTTGAACCAGCAATCCTCCTCTCTCAGCCTCCTAAGTACTGGTATTACAGTTATAAGCCACCGCCACACCCAACTGCTCCCTCACTTTGTTCTAGCATCTAGTAAGATGTCATCTCATCCAAGTAGCCTTGCCTCTGAAGCATCATCCCTCCTGTGCACATTCTCAGTCCCTGTCATCTTTCTCTGCTGGATTTCTCCACATAGCCCTTATTACTTGCTGTATGTCCACACAAGCATTTTTTAAAATTTATTTTGTGTCTCCACTTCACCACATGGACTGTCATCTCTGGGAGACCCAGATTTTGGCCTCGTTCATTCACTACTGTGCCTTCAGTACCTAGAGCGGTTCCTGACAGACAGTGAAAGCGCTCAGTAGCTATTTACTTCATGATTGAAAGAAGGCACGAACAAAGAAAAACCATGAAGTAGAGTGACATCTTTCTGTTAATGTGACAGTTTGGAAAAGTTCCGTTATTAATTAAAACTGATTTAGTTTAAAATCTTTGTTATGATCAGAGCTGTTGGCTGAAATTGATTCCTAGGGTGAAAAACAAGATCTATAGGGAGACAAGTAGGATGGGGGCCACAGGGAGGGAGGAGAGGAGGGAAAGGGGAGGTGCTGGGGAATGAAATGGACCGAATTATGTTATGTATGTGTAGGAATATATCACAATGAATTTCAATATTATATATGATTATAATGCACCAATAAAAATTTTTGAGAAGCAAGAACTATGAAAAGCAAACTTGTGTTTGGAAATATAAGCACAGTATAATTTAACTAAAAGAATATCAAACCTAGTATATTTTTTCTTTCTTTTTTTTTGTGATACTGGGGATTGAACCCAGGGGCTTTCTGCCTCTGAGCTACACTTCCAGCCCTATTTTTTTATTTTCTATTTTGAAACAGGGTCTTGCTAAGTTGCTGAAGTCCTCACTAAGTTGCTGAGGATGGCTTTGAACCTGTGATCCTCCTGTCTCAGCCTCCCAAGTACTGGGATTACAGGAGTGAGCCACCATGACCAGCTTGATTTCTTTCTAGTCAAAGGAAATTGGTTGTATGGGGGTAAAATATTAAATTTATTTCAAACAGAAGCAGATACTCTTATTTCCATAAGGAATTTTAGGCAAATGGTATCATGGACAGAGTTTCTCAAAGATAAGGATGAACGCCTCTTCTGAAGCTCTTGTCTTTACTAATGCTGAACTAGAAAATATAGGCAATTAGCTGGGCGTGGTGGTGCACGCTTGTAATCCCAGTACTTGGGAGGCAAAGACCGTAGGATCCGGGTTCGCGGCCAGCCTCAGCTCGCTCTCTCTCTCTCTCTCTCCACTTAGTGAGGCCCTCCGCAACTTCATGAGACCCGGTTTCAAAATAAAGTATAAAAAATAGGACCGGGGGTGTAGCTCAGAGGTAAAATGCCCCTGGGTTCAATCCCCGGTACTGCAAAAAAAAAAAAAAAAAA
>PVJS01002484.1:47500-84072 GCA_004027185.1 Glis glis | reverse complement strand
ATTGAACGCAGGGGCGTTCTACCTCCGCGCTACACCCCCGGCCCTATTTTTTATCCTTTGTTTTGAAACCGGGTCTCACGAAGTTGCGGAGGGCCTCACCAAGTAGAGAGAGAGAGAGAGAGAGAGAGAGCACGCAAGAGAGAGAGAGAGCTGAGGCTGGCCGCAAACCCGGATCCTCCGGTCTCTGCCTCCCAAAGTACTGGGATTACAAGCGTGCACCACCACACCCGGCTAGTTAGTTTCTTCTTATTGTGAGTATTCTAAACTTTCCCCCAGTCATTCCAAGGACACCCTAGTTTGTACACGATTCCTGTATATTTTGGTAATAATTAGAACTAAGGAAGCATAGCTCCAAAATGAAATGAATGTATGTGGAATTCTAACAGGAAGTATTTAATGTAGTATCCTCTGATACACCTGAAATACTGAATCTGTGATTCTGGTGGCTGGGGAGGTGGCAGAGTGAACAGGAAGCACACTGACCACATTAGGAGAGGCAGGGTGCTAGGGGAATCCACAATCTGGCCGTGTTCATCTTTCCAGTCAATGCCTTCTTATTGCCTTCCTCTGGTGTGCCATGAAATCTCTGGCCAGCGAAGGACACCTCAGTTTTTCTTTCCCCTCCCAGATTGTTCTGTAAAACTAGGCCGTTTTGGATTTCAGTAGTGGGAAATACTTCCTGAAGATGGGGATCAGCAGCAGCCTGTTTGTGTATGTCTTTCTTACTACTTTGATGTTCTGACAACCAAAAATAGACATAATTATTATTTTTTCCCCTGCTCTAGCGTATGACAATAATCCCACCTAGAGGCCTGATTCAATCCTTTCTCTCAACTCTGTTGTTCAACATGGAGGCTTTGTGACCAAGATATCAGGGTGGAGGAAATGAGAATGAAGGACAGAAAGTGAGAGGCAGAGGGACAGAGTACAGACCAGCAGGGCAGTGAACAAAGTGGGGAAGCTCTAGGGGGCTGATAAAAATGATTGCTTAGCCTCCTCTACTAGGAGTGTCTTTCCTGGAGAGAAAGGAAACCCTCAGTCCCCACCCCGTCCTATCAAGAAAGGAAAGACTCCTGGTGAGGCCCCTGTCAAGGAGACAGACTCTTCAGCCTTGAGGGCATATTTC
Source organism: Glis glis (assembly GCA_004027185.1). Classification (NCBI taxonomy): domain Eukaryota; kingdom Metazoa; phylum Chordata; class Mammalia; order Rodentia; family Gliridae; genus Glis; species Glis glis. Next base: position 82,946 of record PVJS01002484.1, on the reverse strand, counting down.
TAGTTAGATGTCCTTCCTTCCTTCCTTTCTTCCTTCCTTCCTTCCTTCCTCCCTCCCTCCCTCCCTCCCTCCCTTTCTCTGGGAATTGAACCCAGGGGCATTCTACCTCCTAGCTGTACCCCTAGCCCATTTGTTTTTTTTTATTTTGAAACAGGATCTCACTAGATTGCTGAGGCTGTCCTCGAACCTACAATCCTCCTGTCTCAACCTCCCAAGTACTAGGATTACAGGATAAAGTATAAAAAAAATAGGGCCGGGGGTGTAGCGCGGAGGTAGAATGCTCCTGGGTTCAATCCCCGGTACCGCAAAAAAAAAAAAGTATACATTCAGGAATATTTCCTCTTAAAATTACTAGAGTGAGCTGGGTACAGTGGCGCATGCCTGTAAACCCACTACTTGGGAGGCTGAGACAAGAGGATCACAGATTCAAAGCCAGCCTCAGCAACTTAGTGAGACTCTTAGCAACCTAGCAAAAACCCTGTTTCAAAAATAGCTTGGAGGTAGAATGCCCCTGGGTTCAATAAAAAAATTACTAGAGTGATTTAAAAATTCAAATAGTACAAAAGGCTAGAAAATGGAAACACAGGTTTCCCTCCCAAGTCCTTCCTTTTAATCCACAGTCCTTCAGTGATAACTGCTTAGTGTTTTCTTGGGTATGTTTCCAGAAATTTTTCATGCAAATAAAAGGATATCATTTATTTGGTTTGTTTCATTTATTCATGCCATTCTTTCCACTACCTCTGCTTTTTTTTTTTCGTTGCTTAAGTATTTCAGAGCAAATCCCAGATATCATATCCACTTGTTTGTAAATTCTTCCATATTTGTATATCTCCAACAGATAAGGACTTTGAAAAAATAACCACAGTTCTACTATCACATCTACTATGGAACCACCCAGGCTACAACCAGGATTTCCTCAATGATCTCAAAAATGGTTTTGACCATTGTTTTGTTTAAACAAGATCCAAATAAATTTCACACATTTCATTTTGTTTAGTATATCTCTTAAGTCTTTTTTAAAGCCATAATCCTTTCCCTTTGTAAAATGTCGTTTACCGGTTGCAGAGACTGGGTGGGCCATTTGCCCCCAGGAATTCCCACCTTCTGGATTTGGCTGACTCATTCCCCTTGGGGTGCTTAACATTTTTTCCCCTTATTACCTGTATTTCTGATAAACTGCTAGTTAGAGGCTTAATTCAATTCTTCTCATTATTATTATTATTGATATTTTTTTCTTGGTGTGTGGTGCTGGGGATTGAATCCAGGGGCATTCTACCTCTGAGCTACACCCCCAGCCCTATTTTATTTTTTTATTTTGAACAGAATGTAACTAAGTTTCTGAGGGCCTCCCTAAGGCTGGCCTCAAACCTGTGATCCTCCTGTCTCAACCTCCTGAGTACTAGAATTACCGGCATGTGCCACCACGCCTGGCTTAATTCAACTTTTAATTTTTTTTTCTTTTAGCGGAACTGGGGATTGAATCCAGGGGCCACCACACCCAGCAATTTTTTATAAGAATATTTCACAGGGGTGTATCAGACGGCACACAATGTCTGTACCATTTTTAGTAACACTAAGATTTATCGATGGTTTTAAGTGTTGTCAATTTGATCCATCCTTTATAAAGTTTCCTGTCAATCTTTCACCTAATGGTTTTAGCAGCAATTGATTCCTCCCCCCTTTTTAAGAAAACAAACATGGTTACCCTGGAAATGTAATTTTGTATCTTGCTTTATCCTCAAACTCTAATATCATGGACCTTTCCATATCAGCATCTATAATAGATCTAGCTCATTTTAAATGACTTCACATATTTTGTTTTTTAAGTATGTTTAAAATATATAACAAATTTAACCAAATGCTTAACCAGTTTGGAAATATTTCTGATTCCTCATAATTCAGAAAGGAACGTCTGAGCCTTCACCTCTACTTGGTTTTATTCCTGTATCCCCAAATCACAGAGGTTAGTGTGGCGCTGAGGCTGAGTAACGTAAGTTGATGGACCAGTGTCACAACAGAGATGCTTCCCCTCGGGGCTGAGGCAGGAGAGTGAGCTTAGCTTTACTTGGAGGAGGGAGTTGGTTTGTTTGCTTTCCTGAAAAAATGGAAGCATTTGTGACCTGGTGCGGCTATTCGCAGGGTAGGCAGCGAGGCCCAGTCCTGAGCAGAGAAAAGGCAGCATGTATTGTTAGCGACAACCCTCGAGGCACAGAAATAAGGGGATGAGAAGCTCTGACCTTCAGACCCCCTGGCGGCTAAATTGGCAGCAGCCTCTCTCTGCACGAGCCACAGCTAAGCAAGCCAGCAGTGGGGATCCTCAAATTTGCCTCCACGGAGTCCATCGCGGGAGGTGCAGGCTAGCTGTCAGGTTCGCAGAGTGGAGCGCTGCGTTATTCCCTGCCCCACTTGCCAGATTTTATGTCCCACCCTGTTCCAAGTCCAGGAATTCAGAAAGGGACTCAAGTGTGTTGATTTCCTTCAGGAAGAGGCCCCCAAATTCAGGCTTCTGCAACTACCTAGGCGCCTTGGGGGCCCTGAGCCCTCTGCGGATGCCCTGCTAAGTGACAGATGGATTTTGGAAGCAAGGCTCTCCCAAGCCTAGATGATCAGAACTGGGCAAATGGAACCCAGGTGGAAGTGGCCAGATGAATATGGGTTTCTACCTGAAGAAACACAGTCATGAAACTTCCTCACGGATAAAGTCTTGGGCTCGCCGAGGAGAAAGCCCAAATCATTTTTATATAGTGTTTTTTATATAGCAGTGCGTGTGCATTAGTGCCGGATGCAGCATGCCTTTTCGTTTTCCTTAACGTTCCTCTTTTTTCTTTCTCTTTCTTCCAAGCCTCAGAAGAGGAGAGTGGAAAGCCTTTCCAGTGTCCAATATGTGGTTTGGTTATAAAAAGGAAGAGTTACTGGAAGCGGCACATGGTGATTCACACAGGTTTAAAAAGTCATCAGTGTCCGCTCTGTCCATTCCGGTGTGCTCGCAAGGACAATCTGAAATCCCACATGAAGGTAAGCCACCTGAGGAGGGGCCCCGGGGAGGGTCCAGTGCAGGAGGCCTCTCGCTGAGAGAGGGCGCTGTTGTGGAGTGTGCGGATGGCAGAGCTCAGCCTAGCAGGTGGAGTGCAGCCCAAACGAAGGACGTCGATAAGGGTCGCTTTTAAAGGTATCAGTGTCCAGTTTACAACCAAGAACATAAGGGCAGAGAGCATCTTCAATATCCAGGTAATAAATGTAGTGTGGAATCATTTAGTGTGTGTGTGTGGTATTGGGGATTGAACCCAGGGGCATTCTACCTCCAAGCTACACCCCATTTTACTTTTTGTTTGGAAACAGGGTCTCATTAGGTGGCTGAGAGTCTTGCTATGTTGCTAAGGCTGGCCTTGAACCTGCAATCCTCCTGTCCCAGCCTCCCAAGTACCAGGATTCAGGCGTGGGCCATCTTTCTTAGGGAGGAGCATCAGACTCACTGGCCCTTGCCGCGTTTCTGGGGGCGCTGGGAGGAAGCGCTGGGGAAGAGCAAGGAGCAGGGAAGCCAAGTCCAGAAAGGGCAGCTGGGCCTGTGCTGAAGACAGGCTCCGGGACGCTGCCCTTCCCGACACTGCCCCTTGTGCTATTGCTTTCCTCGAGCTTGCAAACCTAGATGAGCACCCCAAAAGGCAGCCAGGACGTTACCCTATTTAACCCATGGGAGGCTGGGGGGCCAGCCCTGAGAAGACTGGGGGGCCCTCTTGGGACTATCAGTGTTTGAGCTGCTATATTGCCCAGAATTACATTGACCAAACATCCAAGGCCATCATTTTCATTGTCCTACTAAAAACAGCTGGTAAACTGGGCACAGTGGCACATGCCTGTAATCCCAGTACTCGGGAGGTTGAGGAGGAGGATCACAGGTTCAAAGCCAGCCTGGGAAACTTAGTGAGACCCTGTCTGAAAATAAAAAATGAAAAGGGTTAGGGGTGTAGCTCAGTGGTAAAGCATTCCTGGGTTCAATCCCCAGCACCAACCAACCTACAGTTGGTGGTACACACCTGTAATCACAGTACTCAGGAGACTGAGGCAGGAGGATCCTAAGTTCAAGGTCAGCCTAGGCAGTTAGTGAGACCCTTTCCCAAACTAAAAGATAAAAAGGGCTGCGGGTGTAGCTCAGTGGTAGAGCACCCCTAGATTCAGCCCCTAGTACTGCAACAAAACAAAACAAAACCAGTTGGGGAACAGGACCTGCCGTTTTCCTGTAAAGAATTGACTGAGATCTATCTCTCCCTCGTGTGCAAGTGGGGGAAAACAGTAATACAGAAATCTTTTTAGCAGACCTCATTGACTCTAAGGGTTTTATCTCAACTTTAAGGAGGAAACTTAAAAGTTGGGATCAAAAGAACCTGAGCTTTTAAATTTGATAGACCTGAATTTAAATCTTACTGTGCAACTTGCTAGCCAAGGGGCCTTGAGCAAGTTAACCTCGAGACTCGGTTTTCTCGTCTGTTGAATGGGAACAACAGGGAAGAGCTGTTATTAGTATTAAAGGAGGTGATAGCAGCAAAATGTGACCCAGAAATGTTCAGTGGTAGTTATTTAATTTTAATGGCTGCAGTTGAACATCTTAATAATGACAATGGTATTTTACTAGTATTTTCAATATGATTTGACTGTTGACATTATTTATAAAGTCTCTCCTGACATATGTATAGTATATGTACATAATTAAGATATTTGCTTATTTCAAAATCTTGCACTGTATTCCTTCTGAATAGATCAGTAATCACGGTTCAAAACTGTAGCTATTAAAAGAGCGGAGGTTACCGTATTTAATCAGACAGAACCTTTCTTGACTTTAGGAAATAGCTCAGAAGATTTTAAAAAAAATTAAATCCATGATGTAATTTGCTTTCTATCATTTGCGTTTTTCTCCTGGGAGTCGCAAGCACTTCATCTTCAAAATTCATTTAACCAGCAGTTCTGGTTGGTTGAATTTTACTGTGCTTACCTGGTTATTGCTTTAACCCTCCTCATCCTCTATCAAATCTCCCCAAAGCAAAGGTGCATATTCTAAACCTGTGAAGTTGTATTTCATTAGCAGGATGCGACTTCAAAAGAAATGGTTTTAAAACTAAGTGTCTGCATCTTTAGCTGTGTTTAAAAATCGGGCCTGGCGAATTTAAAGCTTCAGTGAGCAGAAAACTTGCATCTAGCCTGACACCTTGTAAGCTTGGTTTCAGCTCAGGGTCACTTAAAACAACCTATTTATAAACCCATGAAAAAAAAAAAGCTGGGTTTTCAATAGCAGGAACTACTGACCCTGAAACTACAGGGAGATGAGCTGGTGCCTTGATGACACAGACGGTTGGCCATGACAGTGCTACAGATGAGAGCGGCGAGGGCCTGGCGGGTCGCGGGGGCTCCGAGTGCTTTTCAGAACAAATCAATAACCAGTACAATAAAGCAGTTGTGTGAAATTACTACTTTATTCAAACTCCTGGTGTCCTAACCTGTTGAGCTATGACTCGAGCTTTTGATAAGGGAAGTGCGAGAAGGGCTCATGCAAGTTTAATTTTATCAAAGGAGTATTTTGTTTTCCCTATTTGCCATGTCCTGTGTTGGCTTCTTTTTTTTTAAATCAAGGAAATCATGATTTTATTTTGATTAGACATACTTTAACTTTGCAAAAATTTTTAAAATATGATCTATGCAGAAATGTAATGGCTGTGGTCTTCTGCTTAGATATTCTCTGCTACATTCACCAGAGACTAGAAATACGGATTGTTTCCTCCCTTCCTTCCTTCCTTCCTTCCTTCCTTCCTTCCTTCCTTCTTTTGTGGTATTGGGGATTGAACCTAGGAACATTCTACCTTTGAACTACACCCCCAACTCTATTTTATTTTTTAAGTGTGTGTGTGTGTGTGTGTGTGTGTGCGTGTGTGTGTTACTGGGGATTGAACCCAGGGGCATTCTACCTCCGAGCTACACCCCCAGCCCTATTTTATTTTTATTTTGAAACAGGGTCTCTCTAGGTTAATGAGAGTCTCACTACTTGTTGAGGCTGTCCTCGAACCTACAATCCTCTTGTCTCAGCCTCCCAAGTACTGGGATTACAAGTGTGCACCACCATGCCCAACTATTTTTACTTTTAAACAAGGTCTTGCTAAGATGCTGAGGCTGGCCTTGAACCTCTGATCCTCCTGTTGCAGCCTCTCCAGTACTGGTATTATAGGCATGTGCCACCACGGCCGGTTTGGGTAGATTTTCTAAAATGAGTTTTGCCTAAAAAGTGGGGGCAGACTAGCCAAAGATTAATTTCTCATTCTGTGTGGTCAGAGAAATCTTGGTGAGAATCTCAATTCCATGACTTAGGAGCTGAAAGATTTTGGAAGAATCATTTAATCATATGATAATCATATGGTCTATATAATGGGGTTGTAATAAGTTAAATGAGATAATGTGCATAGGGCACTTAATATAGTGCCCTGCATGGAGAAATACCCTTCAGTGAATGTAGCTAATATAGTTGTAATCATTATCCAAAAGCCATCTGACTATATGTTAACATTTACATTTAAAAATAATGGATGAAATGGAATAAGAAATTACTCTAAAATCAATTTTATTGCTTTTCTCTCTTTGTGATATATCTTCAGTGCTGAGAATTTAGAAAAACTGATAAAAAGTATAAAATTGACCATTCATCCTATCACCCAGAAATGAACCATTATCCTTCTGATGCACAATCTTCTATATTGATTATATAGATGTATTTAAGAAAAATGGGATCTCACTTTATCCGTTCAACATGTACAGTACTTCTGTGCTTCTACTAGGTGCTAGGTACTGTACACTTTTTTTTTTTTTTTGGAAGCCTGCCTTTCCTCCATATTGTGAAAATGTTTTTATGACCCGCCGGGGAAGGAGCTCGTAAACGCCTCCAGCTTCCTCAGGGTTATCTTAGATTCCCATTAAGTCTTTTACAACTTTCCTGGATGAGTGAGCATACAGGAATTAGATATGAAATTCATAAGCTAAAATTGAACAGAAATGGTGAGGAGAACCGCTAGGATAAAGAACACTGATGAAGTAATGGTGAGAAACGGGAGCAGAGGCACGCGCTGGGTTCCACCTCTCCTAGGCTTCCCATCTGCAGAGCGGGGATTCTCGGCGAGACCCTCACCTGCCTGGCCCGTTCTCCTACAGGGGTGGACTTGATGTTACTCAGGGTTTCTCTGAGCTCTGAAATACCAACACCCAAGCATCCGACTGCTACCAGGAGATGGTCCCAATGATGTCACAGTGCCTGTAGGAGCCATTGGTGGTAAATGACCAGGGGTTAAGTGAGTCTGGGGAGAATAACATGCTTTAGACAAAGAGGGACTCATTAGCAGATGAAGAGGGACTGTAAGCAAGTATTAGGCTAAAGAGAATAAGACATAGAACAGAAAAGTGCTCGTGTGTCTGGAGAGAAGGGGAGAAACTGCCACCAGGGATAGAGCCGGTACTTCTCCCAAAGACCACATGGGATCTGTGGTCCCTTTGGGAAGGTGTGTGGCTCAAATAAAATTATAAGTGCAAAAGTCAATCCAACACCGTTTTTCCTTCTAACTTGCACTCATTTTTTCCGTAACTAAATATAACAAGGCCAGGATCTGGTGGAAAAGAAGCCACATGAAATCCTCGCACACAGGCTCCTTTCAGTGCAGAGCTTGGGACCTGGGCCCGCGCTCCGTCCCCTTCCTTCTTCCAGAAGCTGCTTCCGGAGCTTCTGTTTTTGGATGAGCTCCTCTCCTCTCTAGGGTCAGAAGCTATAGGACGCTTCTGAAATGGAATCTGCCCTACCGCGCTGCGCTCAGGGACACGGAAGTTCTTTGCCTCGTGACCTTTGTCATCTGATTCCGGGTCAAGCCTTTGGCAGTACCTGTCAGAGGCCTCGGGGTTGTGACCTGAGGTTCCCAAGGAGGTGTCTGCTCCTGTGTGAATTGGGAGGAGAAGCTGGTGGGGAATCTTCTGGATTCTATGAGAAAGCAAATGAAAGGCTCAGCTCTGAGTGAAATCCCATTGTCTGGAAAGGACAGAAATGGAGAGTGAACAGCCCGGCAGGGACAGTCCCCATGTTTCCCTACCCTATCCCCTTCCTCAGGCAGGGAGGAGGCCCTTTTGCCTCAACTGTGTATAAGTTTTTATGGTTATTTCTGTTGATAAACATAGGCTTTGGGGGACCCAGAATCTCTTCTGTTGTTTTTTTCAGAAAGCCACAGTGGGGTGCTGTAGCAACAGGATCTCACCATTAACTTTTAATTTCTTTGCTTTTGTTGGTCACTTAACATTATTTAAAAGTATGTTTTGGCCGGTGAAGAATGCTTTTGGATTGCATTCAGAAGGCATAAACAGCTGTAGTAAAACTCGCTGTCTTGGAAAGAAGACCCACGCAGAGAGCCCAGGTGGTGCCGGGGGTTAACAGACGAGCCTTTAAACCTTGCTGAGACCTGGGTTCAAATCCTGCTCAGCTCACCCCTGACTGATGAAAGGGTCAGTTTTGTTTTGGTTTTGAATTCCAATCACTTACATTCTTGTTTGTCCAGATCACACGACTCCCCCCCATCATTTGGCCCAAATCTTCACAATTGGCAGTTTCCACTCCAGGGAGGGCCAGTCCTGAAATAGCGGGGTGGAGCAGGTCAGCCCTGAAGTCCATTGGCAGAGATGAATGGGGAAGTTACGAGCCTCGCAGCACCTGCCAGCTCGAAGCCGGGCTCTAGCCAACGCCATGATTTCCTCACTCTTCCAAGCACTAAATTTGGTAGTGACAGGAAGAAAGAGTTTCTCGCAGTTTTTACAGGTGTGGTGTGCACGCAGGACCGAAGCCAGAGTTAAAAGTCTGCATTCTGCCTCTGCGGACATCAGAGCCTGGAGCTTGATATTATAGCCACGTTTGGAAAAATGGGCTTCTCCTCGTGCGCTGAGGGCCAGACCTTGTTTTTTCTCTTGCTTTGCTTTCTTCATGTGTAGTTTTGCTCAAGCCACTTCTTTTGGGGTCTCAATTTCCCTGTCTATGAAATAGGAATACCCTGGAGAGATTATTTTCTACATGCCTGATTGCAGCACTTGGAAAGTTGAAATTATGTTTGCAAAACATAACCATTTTTCTGGGCAACCATAATCGGTGCATGCAAAAGCATTACAGTGAGAAGAATTACCTGACAGGTCCCCTCTTTTGACCCTTAACTAATCATTATATAAGTTTACCTTGTACCAGGTTTATAATAGTTTTTCTGAAAGAATCAACTACAATCAGATGACTAGAATATGAGGAGGTTTCCACCCAAAACAGCACTCACTGGCAGACAGGGTGCTTGGTTGTGAGCCTGGCTCTAGTGGTGGACTCTTTTTGTGTGTGTGTGTGTGGTACTGGGGATAGGACCCAAGGGCATTCTACCTCTGAGCTATATCCCAGCCATTAATTAATTAATTAATTAATTAATTTATTTATTTATTTAATGTGATACTGGGGATTGAATCCAGGGACATTCTACCTCTTGAGCTACAACCCCAGCCCTATTTTATATCTTATTTTGTTTTTTGTTTTTTGGTGTTTTTTGCAGTACTGAGGATGGAACCCAGGAGCATTCTACCTCAGAGCTATAACCCCAGCCTTATTTTATTCTTTATCTTGAAACAGGGTCTCACTAAGTTGAGGAGGGCCTCACTAAGTAGTTGAGGCTGGCCGTGAACCCGGATCCTCCGGTCTCAGCCTCCCAAGTACTGGGATTACAAGCGTGTGCCACCATGCCCGGGTTTATTTCTTATTTTGAAACAAGAGTCTCACTAAGTTGCTGAGGGCCTCGCTAAGTTGCTGAGGCTGGCCTCAAACCAATGAATCCTCCTTTGTTTTAGCCTCCCAACTACTGGGATTACAAGTGTGCGCCGTCACATCCAGCTTATTTCATATTATTGAAGCAGGGTCTCAGTCAGTTGCTGAGGCTGGCCTTGAACCTGCCATCCTCCTGTCAGCCTCCCAAGTATAGCAACAGACTCTTAACCTGTGCAGACCCGCTTGATGTTAGGGATCAACCTCAGCTCGTGCTCCTTTGGCTGCCCACTTCCTGGGCCCTCTGTACAGTGGGGAGATTATTGATGAGTAGTTCGGCTCTGTGACGCCTTTTTCCTCAATGCCCACGGATGGCTCATTCTTCTTCCTCTCCGCCAGGTTCATCAGCACCAGGACCGGGGAGAGACCTTTCAGTGCCAGCTATGCCCTTTCACCTCCTCACGCCACTTCAGCCTGAAACTCCACATGCGATGCCATCAGCACTTCCTGAGGACAGAAGCCAAGGTGAAGGAGGAGGCCTCAGACCCAGATGTCAAGGGATCTCCCCACCTCAGTGACAGTGGCTGCCTGGGGCAGCCGAGGGAAGGAGGAGGGACAGAGCTAGTGGGGACCGTGATGACGTCTAACACTCCAGAGAGGACTAGCCAGGGTGGGGCTGGCGTCTCACCTTTGCTGGTGAAGGAGGAACCCAAGGAAGATAACGGCCTGCCCGCCTCCTTTACCCTGAGCGCTGCCGACAGGCCGGCCAACCACTCAAAGCTGAAAGACCCCTCCGAGTTTGTGGCCACCAGTGCGGCTGCTTTGTTCAGCCAGGACATCTCTGTTAAGATGGCGTCTGATTTTCTCATGAAGCTGTCAGGTACTTGAATAGGGTTGTGTTCTCTCTCCCTCTGTCTCTCTGTCTCGCGTTCTCTCTTTCTCTACCAGTGTTCTCATCTGTAAAATAGGCTGGTAGGACTAGACAATTTCAAGGTCCCCTTGATTCTTATAGTCTGCACTTTCGTAAACTTTCTCCTTGACATTTTTTTTTAAACAATCCTTTGGAAGTAAGCATTTCTTTGACTTGGGTCTCAAAACAATAGGGATCATTGATTTCCTTCTGTTTTTTTACCCTTTGGGGGTTCTTGCTGGGGGGGAAAGGTCACAGCCTGAGCCAGGTTTGTGCAGTTTCTTCATGTGACCTTGGGCCCTATTTAACTTGTCTCTTCTGCACTGGGTTCTTTAAACTACCTGTAGATGGGATAACTCATTTTGCATTATTCAAGTTCTTTACGGTCTTAATTTGAAAACTTTGGAAGACCATATATACAGACTGCTATGAGGAATTACTGGCTTTTAAAATTTGAGCAAATGATAAAGATTACCTTTATGATTTTTTTTCAGGATTTTTTTTGTGTGCAAAGATTTTTTATGTTGGTAAAATCAACATAAATAAATTGACCTTTTTAACCATTTTTAGCAAGACAGTTCACTGGCGTTCAGTACATTCACACTGTTGTGCAACCACCACACCATTTGTCTTTAGAACTTTCTCATCTTCCCAAACTAAAGTTTCTGTACCCATTAAACAATAAATGCCCCCGTGCCCTCCCTTCAGCCCCTGGTGACTACTATTTTGCTTTCCATCACTATGAATTTGATTCTTCTTTGACCTCATGTAAAGTGGAATTAAAAAAAAGTTTTTATAACATTCTGTTCCAACTGCCCTAATGCCCTTTTAACAAGATGATGTCGAAATTATAAAATGAGCTGGGCATGGTGGCACATGCCTGTAATCCCAGTACTTGGGAGGCCGAGGCAGGAGGATCGCAGGTTCAAGGCTAGCTAGCCTCAGCAAGTAGTGAGACTCATCAACCCAGTGAGACACTGTTTCAAAATAAAAATGAAATAGGGCTGGGAGTGTATCCCAGAGGTAGAATGCTCCTGGGTTCAATCCCCAGTACCACACACACAAGAAAAGAAATTATAAAAGTGCATTCTTATTAACATCACTTACCATCAACTTCAAATTACACATGATTTTTTTGTGTGTTTGTGTCATTTTTTTTTCCAGCGTTTTTTGATGAAGTACAGATGTTGAACGGGGAGGGGGGGAGATATTAGACTTTTATGTGACTCTCTTTTGTGGGGACGTGTTGTGGGGCCGTGCTGATACTCATTACATTTTTAAAAGTACAGTTTTAAATTTTAAAGGAGTCGCAGGGTGGGGAAAGGTCGGCCGAGAATCGGTTCTGTCTTTCAGTGAAGGTGGCAGTCCCCAGGATGATTTCCAAATGCCATTTCAGCTCTTTGGAGATTGACAATACCCTTTAAATGGAGAATAATTGGTCACCGCCTTCCTTTAAATGGACTGTGAGTCGCATTTCACTAAATGTCATTGCCAGGTGAATGAGAGGCTCAGCTTCCTCTGAAATCCCTGTGCTGGGTGACACTTCAGTGGGGTCTTGCAGAATGTCTCCCTCACCCCAAACCTTTGCCCCTCAGCAGTGGGAGCTCAGGAAGCACCTGAACCTGCAGTGGGAGCAAGGGCGCCCCCACACCGGAAGTCCCCGCACCGGAAGTCCCCGCACCGGAAGTGGCCAAGTCACAGGAATTAATTGCCTCTACCTGAGGCTTGGAGGCGCTGTGGCTTCTCTTCTCCTACCTCCTGTCCTCTCCCTCCCCCATCCCAATCTCAGGGAAAAAGTGATTGTGGAGACTGTTCTATATGTAATAATTTTCGAAAGTGCAGGGGGAAATGCCTGTTTCCGCTTTCCCTTTTGCTGTCCTGTCCTACAGGATGTCACCTGCAGGGGAGCCCTGGTTCTTCCTGGTTGGTCCCATTTAGCAGTATGACAGCTAGAGGGTCTCCTTCTTGGGGCTTTTATAGTGCAATCCCAAGGGAAGAAATGCAAATGACTTCATTTAGCCTAGCTTAGAATGGTGGACTGTCCTGAATGCCCTTAACAGACAGGGGCAAACTAAAGGGAGGGGGGCTCCCAGTAAGGGTTATTCCCGTCACTGCAGGACTCCAGGGATTTTAATCTGGAGGAAGGTGAGGGGGGAGGCAGGAAGGTTTGATCTTTGGATTGTACACTGGTGTATGATACACCACTCCTGCTGGGCTCAGCTCTGAGTGCTCCCCGTCAGGCATCAGGCTGTAATTAGCTCCAACCCCAATCTCAGGGAGCATAAGATAAGGTTTGCAATGCTTAGAGCCAGCACTGCAGATAGCAGAGGCTGAGGAGAAGAGGTCAGTTCCTAGGTTGGGGGGAAGCTCTGTGCACCAAAGCCTTAAATTGTAATCTGATTTCTCAGTTAGCTATCGATGGGGAATTGTTTACGGTTTGGCAGTGGGAGTATTTACCTACTGATCAATTGGCATAAGAAAACAGATAACAAATGCACACTGTTTATGCAAAAGGCCCATGCAGCTATTTTATGGTGGCTTACTAGAGGTCCTGAAACCTGACTTGTATGCACTGTTACCTAGCAACCTGTTATAAAGTCACCAGGGAGTGAGATGCATCAGTAATTTTTTTTGTGTGTGTGCATATTTGGATGTAAATGTAAACTTGGTGACTGTGGCAATGTAGCCCACAGGAAAAGAAGAAGATATGTTAAAAGGAGAGGGCTACATTTTCTGCAGGGATTTTTTTTTCTTTTTAATTTCACTAACTGTTGGCTGATGGGGCCCTACAATTGATAGCTGTTCATACTGCGGGGCTCTACCTGACTCTTTCTATGGATATAATTCAGAGACAAAAAGGGCAGATCCCAGGGAGCTGTGGCTGAGTTTCTAGCTCTTCCTGTCCTCAAATGGAGTGAACCAGTAGTTAGCCTCAGGCCCTGTCCCGTGGCATCATAACGGCGCCATTGTTCTTGCAGGGCATTGCACCTGCTGGTACGATAGGGTGCAGCTGTTTGTGGGCACTGAGTCTGGGAATCTTTGTGCCAGCCAGATCACTGTCTGCAAAACTGGAGCACAGTGACAAATTCAAGTGTGTAGACACCTACTTGTTTCCAAATGAGAGATAGAAAACACTTGATGCTTTCTTGCCTGCTTATTAAGGGGAGTCTTTCTTGCTCCTGAGCATAAAGATGTCCAAATGGAGCCCAATGAGATTCAAAATCACTGGATGGAATGGCGTTTTAAATGGACTCTAAATCCTTTTTCCACCCTCACCCCAGTGTGGAGGTTCCCTTGTGTACATGACTGTGAAATAGAGACCCTTATCCGAACCATCGCTATTCTTCCCATGGATCCCGTACTTAACATTCCTCGGTCCTTCAAGATGAATGTTGTTGCCTGGCATCATAGTTAATTCAGGGAAAAGTATGGGGCGGCCACTACTGCTGGCTTCCTGGGTTAATGAGAAACAAACAAACCAAAAGGCATGGTGGTGCACGTCTGTAATCCTAGTACTTGGGAGGCTGAGATAGGAGGATCACAGGTTCTTAGCCAGCCTCAGCAACTTAGCAAAGCCCTCAGCAACTTGGTGAGGCTCTGTTTCAAAATAAAAAATAAAATAGGGCTGGGGGTGTGGCTCAGAAGCAGAATACCTCTGGGTACAATCCTCATTACCACAAAAAAAAATAATAATGATAACAATTTTGTAGACTTTGCTCGGGTTTGACCTGGGAGCAGGCCATCCAGGGCTAAGGCCCTGCACATTTACGTAGATCTTTCCTGGAAGCCGGGAGACATAATACAGATCAGTGTATGACAGGGCAAAGGATCCAGGGCTCACATGACTGGGGGTGTTCTGGGGAGAGGTGCTTACCCGACCGTGGGAAGCTTAAATTCCTGCTGATCCTGTACCTGCCTCCCATAGCCAGCAGCAGTTCTTAATCTCCACTGCACGTGAGACTCACCTGGGGAGTTTTTGCAAAATGCCAGGGCTCAGAAATGATGGTTTAATTGGTCTGGGATAGGCCCTAGACATTGGTATTTTCTTTACAATCCTCAAATGATTCTAACGTGCGGCCAGGACCGAGGACCACTGGAATATAAACTTGGTACCTGCTACTGGGCTTTTCAGCACAGCTATGGGCCTTCTGAATACAGTTCTCTCCCCTTGTGTTCCATCCAGACCGTGAAGCGGGTCAGGTGGTGTAGATGGGTCTGAGGCATTTCTTTATAGGTCAAGGTTGACGTGAAGCAGAGTCCTGGGTGAGTCATGTCCATTGAGCCCCAGGCTTTTCCTTGAGAGGCCTCATGACATGAGACTTTGTCCAGTTCGAAAATCTCAGAACTCAGAGCTGGGCACAATGGTGCACACCTGTAACTCTAGTACTTGAGAGGCTGAGACAGGAGGATCACAGGTTTGAGGCCAGTCTCAGTAACTTGGGGTAGACCCTCGGCAACTTAGTGAGATCCTGTTTCAAAATAAAAATTAAATAGGGCTCAAGGTGTTGCCTGGAGGTAGAATGCCCCTGGGTTCAGTCTCCAGTACCAAAAAAGAAAATCTGTAGACTCAATCCGAATCACCAAGGAGCTGGGAGTATTACTATCAGAAGCCTGCTTAAAAGTTGCTAGCAAGCCGGGCGTGGTGGTGCACGCTTGTAATCCCAGTACTTGGGAGGCTGAGACCGGAGGATCCGGGTTCGCGGCCAGCCTCAGCTACTAAGTGAGGCCCTCCGCAACTTAGTGAGACCCTGTTTCAAAATAAAGAATAAAAATAGGGCTGGGGTGTAGCTTGGAGGTAGAATGCCTCTGAGTTCAATCCCCGACGCTGCAAAAAAAAAAAACAAAAGTTGCCAGCAATGGCCTCCATCACTTCTCTTTCTGCAGACTGCAGTTTTCAAGACATAAAACTTAATTCTAACTCTCCAAATTATAACCAAGCAGTTGACAGAAACTTGGCACCTCTCTAGCTGGCAGGGAGTATCTTTTTGTCCCTGGTTCTCCAAAATAAAAGATATAAGTCATTTCAACTATTTTTAATTTGGAAACAGGCGCAAATTTTCGTACTGTCTCCCACATCATATTAATTTCGTAAAATTGAGACCAAAATAATTCTAACTGGGAGAGATGGACTTTTTAAAGCGGCGACTTGCTTTTAGCCTCACAGAGATGTTTCTCGAACGAATGGGTACGCGCTCAATGGTCTCTGATTTATTCGTAGCTTAGCCATAAAACAGGAGAGGTTTCCACGTGTAAGTAGAGGGGTGTTGGCTGAAGTGTCTGTGTCGTATCTTGGAGCTTCCCATAGGCCTTTGTTCTGCAACTTGCATCAATTTCACATGATTTCATGCATCTGGAGTGACAATATGGCTTATGGATAAATGGCAGCTCCCCTGCTGGAGACAGAGGATTGGCGATGCCCATTGAACCAAGTCATCCTCTTTGCCTAGTGGCTCTGTTTGGCTTTCTCGTCTCAACAAATGAGCCTTCTTCCAAATAAATGCCATCCTTGTGCCATTTGCGCCCTCGGTCTCCAGTGCCAGTAGCCAGGGGCGCTCTGCCTGCGTGCCCCCATTGGTCTATTTTTGACAACCTCCTTAAGCATCCTCAGTTTGGCTGTTCTTTTCAGCCCTGCCCTGCTTTCCTCGTGATGGACACTTGCTGACCATGTGACTAAATTCCTCGTGCAAGCAGCTGCATGTGGGCCCTTATACGTGCAGGCAGCCTGAATGCCCTTTTTGAAACCCTGGGTTTTATTGAACTTGATGATTCATAAGAGAGAGGCAGAGTGTGACTGTGTCCTGTCTTTCATGACTTGCCATTCCATGAGACTGATTTTGAGTCACCGAGGGGCAGACAGGATTATAAGCGAGCGGGGCCTGGAGTTCACACGCAGGTGTTGAAACTTGCCTGGATGGGAACTTTGAGCTGTGTGCTTATTGCTTCTCGTGCTTGCTTTACACAGTGCTTCCTCTGTGCCATTTAATCTCTTTGATCCTCATAGTCACCCCATAGGTGGGTAATATTAATCTTCCCATTTGACAGAAGAGGAAACCAAGAAACAGAGAGGTTAAGAGTCTTGCTTAAGCTCACACAGCTAGTAAGTGTCAGGATTGGGGTTTTAACCCAGGCAGCACGGTTCCAGAATTCCCTTCTCCAGGCTGGCTGGCTGTACCCTGAATTACAAGGTAAAGAAGCAGCAGAAAAGGAAATTGGCTCTGTTCTCTGCCCTTCTCATTTGTTGTAGAGGTACCAGAATCCCCAGCATGGAGCCTTTTTTTGAATGTAATATGGCAGATGTCTTTAGAAGTTGTATTATTATTATTATTATTATCATTATTGTTATTTGCGGTACTGAGCGTGGAACACAGGGCTTTATGCATGCTAGGCCATCGTTCTACCAGAGAGCCCCTAGAAGTTGTATTAATAGTTTGGTCTTCTCAGGGAATATTTAGTACAAATAGAGTAGTAACAGTAAGACCAACCTACATTTCTCTAGAGCTTTACAGTGCACGGTCTACTTTCAAATCTGCTGTGTCATAACAAGTGTGTAGATGAGAAATCTAAGATTCGGAGAAAATAACTGGAAAAGGATCGTGACTGAATCCAGACCTTTCTTTCCTCACTGTGCTACAGTGTACCTAGTTCTAAAATTGCCATCAGAATAAATTTTTTATCTTGACAGCCCCTAGGGAAAATTTATCAGTCTCTTGTTGCTCTAAGACTGAAGCTAAGTCGTTCTCTTCCTTCTCATAGAAGTGTATCTTCTTCTATTTACTACTGTCGTTGCTATTGTTACTCCTCCTCCTCCTATTTTAAGCCCTATCATTAATCAGACGTGTTTGCAGCGGGCCAGGCTCTGTGCCAACCACTTCATGTAATTTCTTGCTTAACCCCCACCACAGCCCTGTAGGGTCAAGGATATTAAACCTATTTTCTAGATGAGGAAGCTGAGACTTCGAGGTTTCAGCTACAAGACACAGAGCAAAGATTCAGCTCTGCCTAACTGCAAAGGCTTGGCTCATGACCACTTAATTAGCTATTACCTAATTTTTATTTCTCAGTTGAGCAAACTGTCTTTTGACCTCCGTCTGCTTCACTGTTTATTTTCCTTGGCTTCAAATCATGGCATCATTTCTAATGCATGTGCTTTTAGTCACTAATCTGGTTAAATTCTCTGGGTCTTGGAAATGTGTCTACAGTCCATCCTTTCCCAGGGCAGCTTTCACCTCACACCTAGCTAGCTGCCTTTCCAGCTCCCTCCCAGCCCAGCTCCCCACCTCACTCCCCAGCCCTCCAGAGCATTTCTGATGGACTCTTCTTCCAATGCCTCCTGCATCCGCCGATGCCTTGTCTGGCTGGGTCCTTTTGACAGAGTAACCAGCTCTCAAAAATGTCTCAGCTTTGCAGAGACACAGTCCCTCACTCCCCTTCTTCTGCCTTCTTCCGGGTCATTCCAGGGGTCTGGGTCATTGGAAGCACGGAGTCCCATAGATATCTTCTTCTTCCTGGGAAGAGCTGCAGAGTCCCACTGCAGAGGGGAGGGAATCGCTGTGGTCATTTCATAGTCCCCCACAGCCCACAGTTCCTCAGACTCCCTGGGTGATCCACAGAGACAAAAACCTCTTGCAAACTGACCTATGAACCAGAATGTGAGCATATTAATTTAAAATGACAAGGGTCACAGGAGATGTCATTTGGGGTAGGTGGTCATCGACTGCCCTGAAAAGCGTTGGAAAGCTATTGTCCGGTCTTTGGGTTTTCTTTCTTCTAGTCCGTGCAGATCGCTGCGTTGCTGTTGATACATTTCCTCTGCTCAATGTGTTAATAGCATGAATTTAAAACACAGCTTTCTTTCACATTGACTCGAGGCCCGATCGCTTTTCCAGAACTCGTCCTTCCTGCTGTTGACAAGGGAGATATCCTGTCTGTTAAGCGGATTACTGCAGATGGCTACTTTTGCTCATTATGTGTGGGTTTTAATAGTTTAGTTTGTGGGGAAAAAACTTATTTACTCATTTTAAAGTTCTTGAAGCTCTGCTCCGTGTTGTTAGCCTTCTCCACAGGTGGCTTCCCTGCCCCCTTGGCTCTATGGCCATAGTTTAGCTGTCAGAGGGGACCACTGCCATCTTGGTTTGGATCCCTAGATCCTGAAGTGTAGCCAGGGATTATCCCAGGTGGGATTAATGAGAAATATGAGATGGTTAAAATTTCACTAAACAGTAATTATGGAACGATTTAAGGCAAATTAAAGAGCAAAATTTTAAAGTGTTTAGCTAATGTTTTAAACATTTCATTTGCATATAGTATGCTTAACATTTAAAAGTAATATCCAACTATTACTAATTGTTATTTGATTAAATTGTGGCCTTTCTTGTGATTTCAGAAGGCAATTTATTTTTCTCACTGAAAGCACATCAAATTGTTGAAAAAAAAAATCCCAGGTATCCCAGGTTCCTAGCCTATTCCTGTGTGCTTACATGAATCTTACAGGACTGCCTGGATAAACCTAACAGCACTGGCTTATAGTCTGGAGAGCTATGCGCTGATTCTGGTTTTATCATGAACTATGTGATTTTTAAAATGGTCATGTCATTCTGTGGGTCTGTGTTTTCTTGTTGTAAAATAAGGGAGTAGAGCCAGGAGTGGTGGCACACGTTTGTAATCCCAGTACTTGGGAGACTGAGATAGGAAGATTGCAGGTTCAAAGCCAGCCTCAGCAACTTAGTGAGGCCCTCCACAATTTAGTGAGACCCTGTTTCCAAATAAGAAATAAAATTGGGCTGGGGGTATAACTTAGAGGTAGAATGCCTCTGGGTTCAATCCCCAGTACCAAAATAAATAAATAAAATAAATAAATAAAAATAAGGGAGTGGAAAACAGTAATGGTTTTCATTTTGTTTGTTTTTTTAAGCACTGAATCCATTTTTTAAAAACAAAACCTTAAGTACAATCTCAATATGTAAAACTCATACTGGAAAGATGTATTTTTTAAATATAACTTTAGTCTTTAATTTCACATTTATTACATTTATTTATTTAAAATCCAAAGCAAGTAGAAAAAGAGTTATGGTGTTACAGGGTATGGTCTTTATAGTAATGTTATCTTCTAGCATATTTCTAAATTTATTTTGCTAATTGCAGATTCAAGAAACACTCCTTCACACAGGGAGGCAGTGGTAAATGGGAACAGATTTCTAACAGCTCGTCTTGTAACCTCTGGGTCCCTTTAATTAGATTTATTCAGATATGCGAAAGAAGGGTATAATATAAAGTTTCTGCTTCAGTGTTGACAACATTTAGGAACTGCCCTCATTCTTTATAATAAAGGGCAGGCAAGAAGCATCCATAAGGTACGATATGCACTAAAGCATCCAAAATTCTCTATTAATTACTTGGTTATTACTCAGTTGTTACAGTCACCTCTTCTCACCACTTTCCATGAAAAACTACAAGGAGAAAGAAGTTTATTTGCTCACAGTTCTGGAGATTTCAGCCCATTTTGGGGCTGGCTCCTGGCTATACATCCTCAGGGCCTCATAGTGGGGGGGGGGCAGCAGAGAGCAAAGGGTCCCGTACAACAAATTATCAAACACCCATACAAACACCACCCATACAAACAAATTATCCGGTCCAGGTGGTCACTGGTGCTGAGGTTAACACGCTGATTTAAGATGTGCATATAGACTCTACTAGTACCCAGCCACACCCCCAGGGACCATCCCCTTCAGCCCTGCCCCATCTTTGCACATGACTGTCTCCAGCACATGAGGTCTGGGGACATTTTAAATCCAAACTATAATGTCAGTTAACTGTTCTTTGGGAAATATAATCACTTTAGGTCTTAGATGCCCAATCTGCAGAATGGGGATAACTTTAGGACCCATCTCCAGGGGTCATTGTGTGGATCAGAAGTTAATCCAGGTATATACTCAGAATACTGTATGTCCTAGCCCATGTTACGTGCTCAAGAAATGACAGCTCCAGGTATATCTGTGTTTCTTCAGAATGTCTGATATTTTTGTCTGTTAATGTCTGTTAGCTATAGTCAGAAGTGCACCAGCACACATACTCTGGAACCTACTCTGGTGTTTAATTTAAGGCCATTATGCCCAGGGGACAGTTGGTAATGTCTGGAGGAGTTTTTTGTATTCAGAACTGGTAGGAGCTACTGGCCTTCAGTGGGTAGAGGCCAGGGATTCTTATAAACATCCTACAGTGAGCAAGACAACCCCCCACCCACCCATACAAACAAATTATCCGGTCCAGGTGGTCACTGGTGCTGAGGTTAACACGCTGATTTAAGATGTGCATATAGACTCTACTAGTACTGTAAGTGTACAGTTTTACATGTACATGCATGCATAGGCTTGGAGTTTTTGAAAGATTGATGCAAAGCGAACCACTTCCTTATTAATAACATATTACCAGAAGTCTAATACTATCATGGCAAGAGAAACTGCATTATAAGGGCTATACAAAACTAAATTAACTTGTCAACACATTAGTGGTCTCCTGTGAGTTGACATTTTATGTGTAACTGTCGAGGATGCACATTTTAAAATTAAACTTTAAATTGATTTGAAAACAATTTTAAAAAGTTAAATTTGAGACAAATATCAATTGGAACCCATGAAACATATCCTAGGGTTCCTTGGAAGATAGTTTGAAAATCATTGCTCTGTGTGGTCCTGTCCAGGTCCTGGCCCTGGTTTAGGGTGAAGTAGCAAATATAATTCTCCAACAGCCTTACTTTTTCACAAAGCAGCTCATCATTCACCAAATTGCTAGACTATAAACTGAAAAAGAGCTCTGTCTTACGAATCTCAAGGAAAGGTAGGATTTTCCTTCGCCAATGAGGACCAGCAGGACAGAGCAGAGCATTCTGATGGCAGTCTCTGTAGTCCACAAGATTCCTTCCTACCAGAAAACATCCCTTCCCTTCAGGCGACAGACACCCCTTTCCTTTTCTCATTAACAATGCATACTTTGCTCCATGTTATTTTCCAAACCCCATGGTCCAGCTGCGTATGTTGGTGTCCTTCTTAAAGGTATCGGGGTATCTTGGAGAAGAAGGAAAGGGTTTGGGTGCATTCGCAGCCAGCAGCTCAGAGCCTAGGGTCTCTGTGTGCTAGCTCTGTGATTTGGGGGGGTCGGCCTGTTAACCTCTTGGAACCTTAGTTTCTTCACCTGTAAAAATGAAGATGGTAATAATATCCGCCTTCTGTGACTGATGGATGGTTCAGTCCCTGTGTAATAATTCAAATGCTAATTGTGTATGTTATTATCAAAACAGATAATGGTCTTTAAGGCACTTATATGGAATTTTCCTTTGGGGGAGAGGAGACTTCGAAGGCATCTCCATCTGGACCGATGCCACCTTCCTATATCAAGGGAGTTCTTCTACAACCCACTAATGCTTACCTGTTAGAAGTGGAGAGTCGCAATCATTTGTCCCTCCTGGTGGCTTTCCTGTTCCTCTCCCACATTTGTCCTTATCTTGAATCGTTTATATATCCTCATGGAAGCCGATCTGTTTCCTTGAAATGACAGCCCAACTCCATCAAGTATATGAACTTACAGATGTACATAATTTATAATCAGAGTGGCAGCTCCTGAAATGTTTGGAACAAACAGCGAGAGACGGGGCCTCTTGATTAGCGGGGCTTCCTCGCTGCGTTAAAAGTGGAGCGTCTGGCAACTTTAAGATACATAAACAGAAGTCGAGGCAGGTGCTGTGAAAGCCCTTTCCAAGCCGAGTTCCATATGTGCCCAGATCTTTCTGTGTTAGTAGTAGGAATCGAGCAAAGACTATGCAGTGAGTCATAAATTGATGCTTTTCTCTTAGCAATTTTCCCAAAGAAAGAGAAAACATCTTTAATTCCACCTTTCTCTGCACATGTGGCTTTTTTAAAAAGTAGGATAATTTAAAAGATGGCAATTATTGAGTCATATTAATTATAAAATATAGGCTTTATGTACTGGTCTCAATGTAAATATTTCTGGTAATTGAAAGAAAGGAGGCTAACCTTCATATTTCTATTTTTACGTCTTCTATTTAGACCCAAGTGTTTGGGAGATTAAAACTTGGGCAAATGAGTGTTTCTCACATGTTTTTCTGTTCCATCATTAGCTATATTTATATTTTCTCAGCACCGTTTTATGCCATTCTTGATAAAGTCAGAATGAAAACCAGGTATGTATGTCTTGTGAGTTTATCACCCGGCAACATACAGCTTGCCTTCTTTTTCTAAAGTGTCTTATTGAAGTTATGCTAAATCCAGATTGTGTTAATGATACTAAATGTCTTTTTTTTCCTTAGGTTTTATGTAGTGTGTATTCTGACCAGTGCTCCCAGGGCCATTTCTATGTTCAGAGAGTATCCACCCTCTCTAATATGTTGGGATCTGCTTCTAGAGCCTCAGTATTTTCTCTTTTTCCTACCCTCACCTTAGAATGCTAAAATGTTTCTTTTTAATTATTGTTGTTGTTTTGTGGTACTGGGGATTGAATACAGGGGCATTCTACCTCCTAGCTACACCCCCAGTCCTATTTTTTTATTTTTTTTATTTTTGGCACTGGGGATTGAACCCAGAGGCATTCTACCTCCAGCTCCACCCCCAGCCCTATTTTTTATTCTTTATTTTGAAACAGGGTCTCACTAAGTTGCAGAGGGCCTCACTAAGTAGCTGAGGCTGGCCGCGAACCCGAATCCTCCTGTCTCAGCCTCCCAAGTACTGGGATTACAAGCGTGTGCCACCACGCCCAGCTCTATTTTATTTTTTATTTGGAAACAGTGTCTCACTAACTTAAGGAGGGCCTCAAGTTGCTGAGGGTGGCTGCAAACCTGTGATCCTCCTGTCTCAGCCTCCCAAGTACTGGGATTACAGACACGTGCTACCACCATGCCTGGCTGCTAAAATGTTTTTAAATAAAAGGCAGCACAGAAGCATTTTTAAAATTTGTAACCATTGACTTTAAATGATTCTTTCCCAAAGAATGGAAGTCACAGACACAATAAACACTGATGACTGTCGTGATGAGGATGCTCTTGGAAAAGGATTTTACAAAGGTTCTGGAAGAAAGGCATAGGGAGAGGGCAAGCTTTAGGATGTCACCAGCAAAACACCCAGGAAGTGGACGAAAAGTGCAAAGGGAAGAAGTGTGCTAAGTAAGCAAGTGTCCTCTTAGGCGCAACCCTTGTGGTTGAGGCTGGAAATACATCTTTGAAGGTTGCTCTAGAGATTGTCATTGTTCCCTTTGGTTTAGATTTCAATGGCATGTCCCCAAAGGGCTAGATTTTAAGCACTTTCCTTGAATTGTTCTGGACTCCCCCTCTGGTAATGCTAGAGTCCAAGCGATCATTCAGAGACATCTCGGTAATCGCTGTGGTCTGGGTAGCAAAGCTTTAAACTTCATCTCAAAGATCTCATCCCAGTGTGATGATTAGATCCAGGGAAAGCACTTCTGACTGCTTCTGGCGGGATATTTTGGTGTTCTTAGTTTTTGTTAACCACAGGTAATATTGGAAGGCCATGAGATGTCACTACTTTGCATCTAACACATTTTATTTGTTCAGCGTGTATAGACTGAGCCCGTATGATGTGCCCAGCACTTAACATACCTCAGCATTAAAATAAAGACCATTGCCTTCATGAAACCTGCCTTGGAGTTGAGGGAACCGACTTTAAATGGCTAACATAACAAGTTGGAAAAATTATATAGTATATGATTGATCTGCTAAGGCTGCCAGGACAATATACTGCAGGCTGGGTGTGTTATAACAACACAAGTTTGTTTCTAACAGGTTTGGAGGCTGGAAGACCAAGAGCAGGTTGTCGGCTGGTTTGGTTTCTCCTGAGTCCTCTCTTCCTGGCTTGCAGATGGCTTGTAGTCTTCTCACGTGACCTTTCCTCCATGCACATACATCTGTGGCAGTTCTCTCTCTTTCCTTACAGGGAACCAGTGACATTGCATTAGGGCCCCGCTATTATGGCCTCATTAAACCTTCATTACCTCCTTAAAGGCCCTAATTCAAATATATTCACATTGCAAGGTCAGGGCTTCAACCTAGCCTCATTGCTGGGTTGTAAGCTTGCAAGGCACTACTACCTGGTTTCTATTCTGACTACATTAAGAATGGCATAAAGCTGTCATGTGCTGAGAAAATATAAATATAGCAAATTGTGTCCCTTGGGGAGGGCAATTCAGTCCATAATAGTATGTTATTAGATGCTGAGTATTTTGGAACACAGAAACATTACTGCAGGGTAAGAGAGACTGGGATGCGGTAGGGGTGGTGGTTGCAATTTTGAACAGGATGGCTACGGTGGACCTTGAGCAGCCGCTATTTGAGCAGAGTCTAGATGGTCGAATTACATTTGCGTGTTGTTACATCAGAGGGGGAGAGGTAGAGAGAGGAGCGGTGTGGTGGAGGCAGGTGAGGGATGCAGGGAAGGCAGCTCATGGACCCAGGTTCTAGACTCAGATCTGCATCTTTCTGGTAATGAAACTTGCAAGTGTTACATTAGCCCTCCAGGGTCCAGTTTCCAAATATGCCGGCCTCTGTGAACTTTTGATTCTAGAATGTACATTCTTAGAAGAGCATGAGATGGGGAAAAAAAGGGGACTGTGCGCTTGTGTATTAGCCGGAGGAGAGGTTTGCTTTGAGGATTCATTTTATCTTTTTGTTTGGTAAGATGGAATGGGTTTAGGACTCATTGTAAGAAGCGTTACTAAGAATTTTGTGTTAGAGCGGCATGGTGGCTCCCGCCTGTAATCCCAGTACTTGGGAGGCTGAGATAGGATATAGCAGGTTAGAGGCCTGCCTCAGCAACTTAGGGAGGCCCTCAGCAACTTAGCAAGACCCTGGTTCAAAATTAAAAATAAAATAGGGCAGAGGGTGTAGCTCAGAGGTAGAATGCCCCTGAGTTCAGTCCCTAATAACACACGCACACACAAACACAGAATTCTGCATTAGAATGAGATCTTTTCTCAAAAGATGAACACACACAGTATAGCCAACCAACCCACAATTTCAATTCCATGGGCCTTTGAAGGGGAGCAAGAGGCCTGTGACGTGAACAGTGGTCGGAAGCGGGAACTGCCTCTTTCTTCTGGTTGTTCCCATGTGGCGTGTAGCCAGTAGGGAAGGCCTGGCCTAGTGTGGCCAAGCCAGAAACTCCATCCCATGACCAGTTAGCTGTGTCCCGACCAGGCACTTCACACCAACCAACCGTGCTAAAAATGGAAAAAGGACAGGCGTGGGGAAAACTGGTGAGGTCTGAATCAAACTGGCGTTTAGATCATAGCAACGCGAATTTCTCAGTTCTGACAAATGTCCAGTGGTTATGTAAGATTCTAACCTTAGGGAATGCTGGGCGAAGGCTATGGGGGCACTCTTGGAATCATCTTTGCAACTTCCCTGGAAATGTAAAAATATTCCCCCCCCCCAATTTTTTTTTTTTTCTTAAAAAAAAGAACCCAGCCGGGCATGGTGGTGATGTCTGTAATCCCAGTACTTAAGAGGCTGAGACAGGAGGATCTCAGGTTCAGGGCCAGCCTCGGCAATTTAGCAAGGCCCTCAGAAAATCAGTGAGACCCTGTTTGAAAACTAAAAAAATAAAATAGAGCTGGGGTGTAGCTCAGAGGTAGAATGCTCCTGGGTTCAATTCCCAGTACCACACACAAAAACAAAAACAAAAAAACCAAAGCCCGTTTGGAATGCAGAAGTGGCTCGGGCTACAGACATAGATTTATTCACGGTGACCAGACACACAATGCCAAGTGCGTGCCCCACTGTGATTGGGTCAGCAATGTCTGCTTATAATAGGGCAAAAGTGGTGTATCCTAACCCAAGCTTTTCGCATTGGCAAATTCCGCATCCTCACCTCCCCACCCCACCGCCAGTTTGGGCTTTGGGTGTTGCCTCTGACTCATGTTTGTATTCAATATTTGATGGCAGAATAATTGCCTGAAAGTATTATTCTATAAAAGGATTAGGTGGGGAGAGTGCTAATAGGTTAGGGAGACAGTGGCGTGTACAGGGAAGAAGACATTGAGGGAAACCAGAGAGAAAAATGCCCAGACACTTTGTAGAGACAGCACTTCTTAAAATAGTATAGGTTCTAAAGATGTCGAAGCCCACACCCTTCAGGGTCCAAGGCTCGTGGGGTGCATTTGTATTTCGGTGCTCCAGGCCCAGCCTATTTTGGTCAGGTCGTGACCCCTCTGGCTGTTAGCACAAGGAGATTGTGCGTTCCATGCTTCGTTAAGTATCGGGGGTGGTGGGGGAGTGTGGCCTTATATACATGCACGCATATACGTATATATATATACATATATATATATATATGTATATGTAATACCTTTTTTCTTTTGATAGCTGCAAATCAGAAGGAGCCCATGAATCTTAACTTTAAAGTGAAAGAGGAGCCCAAGGAAGAAGAAGGCCTAAGCACGCCCTTGCCTCGGTCTAGCTACGTGTTCAGCCCGGAGCCTGAAGTGGCAGCCCCCAGCATCTCTGAGGACACACTGAAGCCCCAGGAAGGGAAGGGGAGTGTGCTAAGGCGGGATATGTCAGTCAAAGCCGCATCTGAACTTCTCATGAAACTCTCAGGTACCTGATTTATTCTAGAATATTCCTATTCTGATTATTGCACTTACAAGCCGACCAGGAGGCTTCCCCGTGGGTTAAAATTTACCCGGTGGTCACAGCCATACATGATGGTGGTGAATTCAAGGAACAATCAGATGACTTGGCTTAAGTTCCTGTGTTGTGTGCATGGGTTGGTTTGTTTCTGTGAGCTGTGTACCTGTCTTATTAAATGCCACCTTCTTTCTGGAGAGTTACTGCCACAGGCTGGAAACTGCCGCTGGTTTCCAAGACGATGTGGCCATAATTTTAAATGGGTTCTAATGATGTTCACAGCACTTCTGCTAATTGATCAAAATAACAGATTCTTTTCTCATAGAGGGCCTTGTATTTTTGGTGTATTTATACTATATTCCTTAAGGACCATTAAAAATATTTTTCTTAACTTCCTAAATAGTTGAGATGGCACTTGAAGTAATTACCAGTAGAGTAGCAACAAGAGATTTTATGGATAGAGAATTTTGTAATGGAATATTACAATAATTAACCTGTTCTTAAGATGAATGAATATTTTTACTAGTATTTAAATGCAATCCCAGCCTATTAAATGTAGGAAAAAGGGGCTAAAATTTGAAATTCATACATTTTGGATTTTTTCCCCACTCTATCTGTCCCATCTTCTCTGTAACAGGTAAAAAATATAAGGTCTTTTAAATCCAAGGTATGACTTTCAGAACCCGGAAAGAAAAGCTATATCAATAATGTTACTTGTCAAGTCATATCCCAGCCTTAGTTCACTGCCTCCTAAAGGTAATTTTTAGAAGCTATATTTAAAATGCTAATATGAATCAAAAGCTGTTTTTAGTTTGGAACTTGCTGTGCTCGGAGGATGAAAGCAAGAAATGCATTAGCGAGACTCCTCTGTGATCTGTAATTTCATCAGCAATTCTGACTGCGTTTCTGGTTGACTAGTAGGTTGGAAAGTGAGGAATTAATAGCGATTTACTTAGAGTCATTATATCAGAACAGTTGAAATTCCTGTATTTGCCAGTTGGTGGGGTTAAGAATTCTCATCTTTGATGTTAATTCAGAGCACGCTGGAATTTCAGGGGAACGTGATTTGTTGGAGATAAAGCATGATAGAATCATTACCTCCTTATCATAACCCCCTTTCCCCTAAACTTTGCAATGATGGTGCAGCCCCTCCTACAGAGATGGGAGGTCCAGCAAGATTCTGCTGATTGCTAAAGGCTGGAAGTTTCTAGCAATGAGGTTCAGGCCAACACAGTTTGGTATATTTCAACCCTCCCTCCTGTATCAAACTATCTCCGTGACATAGAGTAATCCCTCTGTAGTTTTTCTGATCGACCCAAGGAGAACACACAGCTCCGATCTTTCTCCCGTAGCATAAGCTTTCACCATACAGGGACTTGAACCCTCATCCTGCAGCGACTCCTGTCCCTGCTCCTGGTGGTTAAAATTCTAGTGTTCATATTTCTATTTCAGAGTTTGCTGTGCAGCCAGTATTGGGAGCAGAGGAGGCTGGGCTGACACAAAAAGATAATATGCAAGAATGAGATTTCAGGAAAGATGTTCTTTAAGGAAAATATGTCATTTTAATCCTTTTGGATGATGTGATTTGAGATACTAAACTATGAAATCATTTCCTAGGTAATAATGAGATCCATCAAGTAGAATAGGGTTATGTAGCCATGGACATTTAATGATATTTGTGGCCAGCGATGGCCCTTCTAAATGCGTTTGTTGACTTTTATTCAGTACATGTGCTGTGGGGTTCAATAATAGCTGAATGGATAGCATCATCATATTTCCAAAAGGCATCTGCCCCTACTTTATGATGTGGAAACAAAAACTTGAAGACCTACAACTAATTTTTGGCCTGAAAAAATTCCCCAGCATTCTATACACCAGAGACATGGGTCAAAGAAACAGGCATCACAGTCCCTACCCTGTTCGTGCTGAGGTCTTGTCAGAGGTAATTCAGGGTAGTGATCCATTTGAGTGATTTGTACTTGGAACTTAGTACTGCAGCGCTCTAATAGTCTGCAGCCAGGAAAACCACCAAGAAGTTTCCACGTTATTCCTAGATACAGGCATGTGGCTTTAAAAACAGTCTCTTTTTTATTCCTAAGCCACAAGGTAAAGACGACTCATCCTTTGTTAGGTTTCAAGTGGATATTAAAGTTTCTGATTATGGATAGGCCAATGCTTTTGCAAAAAGGAAAATGTTAGGGGAAAATATCACGTGCTGTCTTCAAGTTATCATTTTAACAGTTTCAGTGTTCATGC
The DNA here is from genome assembly GCA_004027185.1 of Glis glis. NCBI lineage: Eukaryota > Metazoa > Chordata > Mammalia > Rodentia > Gliridae > Glis > Glis glis. The sequence continues at coordinate 53,342 of PVJS01002484.1, read as the reverse complement.
CCTGAAAGACATTCAAGGACAGGCCTGGTCAGGGTCTCTAGACTCCCCCTTTTCCATGATCATTTCTGTCCCTTTGTAGACAAGGGCAGTACTTCATTTCCTAAAGCCCCCATGAAGTTAGTCATGGGCTCGCCACGTCACCCAGGCTGATACCCGCAAGCCTCGTCCTGGGCATTCTTGTGAACGGTAGTCCATTGCTTCCTGCCACCCTCATTCCCCTTTAAGGTCTTCTGCTGTGTTGGGGGAAATCCTTTGGTCAGGAAGAATTGGGTGAGGAAAGTACAGTAGTCCCTTCTTTTTAATGTGTGTGTGTGGTACTGGGGATTGAACCCAGGGGCATTCTACCTCTGAGCTACACCCCCCAGCCCTATTTTATTTTTTATTTTGAACCAGGGTCTTGCTAAGTTGCTGAGAGCCTCCCTAAGTTGCTGAGGCTGTCCTTGAACCAGGAATCCTCCTGTCTCAGCCTTCCAAGTACTGCGATTACAGGCTTGTGCCGCCATGCCGGGCCAGTAATCCCTTTTTATCTTAAGGGAGATACATTTCTAGACCCCCAGTGGATGCCTGAAACTGAAGATGACACCTAACCCCACATATACTGTTTTTTTGCTATCTGTACACACATGCCTATGATAAAGTTTAAATTATAAACTAGCCACAGCAAGAGATTCGCAATAGCTAATAAAATAGAATAACAATATCTTGTAATAAAAGTTATTTAAAACTTAGGAATTGTTTACTTCTGGAATTTTCCACTTAACATTTTCAGAATGCAGTTGCCTGACAGTAACAGTAACTGTGGAAGGTGAAATCGTGGTGAAAGGGGAGGGGACGCCAGTATGGCCCGTGCATTATCCTGCATAATGTCTAATGCATGGGACACGTTCCTCCATCCTTCATTTTTGACCCAAGGAATCTCTGAGATGTGAAATGAAAGGATTTTTCTTCCCCGTTAGATTAGAAGCCGTGACCTATGGTTTAAACCCTCTCGGTCTTTCCATTGAATTAATAAGAGGAAACTAGTCAACAATTTTGGCTGCTTCATTTCCAGTTTTAAATTAACTTACGTTAACTTCGTAAGGATGGATGTTTGGCACGTGGCCCAGTCAAATATCATGTGAAACCCTTCTCTGTGGAGCAACCTCTGTAGGGACACGCTTTTCCAAACTGACATTTATGTTCTATGGGAAAAACACAGATGAGTGAGAGACTAGGCTACCTTTTTTATTAACTGTGTGTTTGGGAAAATCTGAGTTTTCTTCCTTCCTGTGGTTCAGGTTCCATTTCCAGTTGTGAGTTGGGAAGCTGAGTGCCCCACAGCTGGGCCCAGTGAATTGATGACCATAATCCCCTGTCCCCATTCCAGGGGAAGCCCCTGACTACCTACCTGTCCTTACATGACACAAGGCAGCACAAAGTCATCAGACTTCTCCGCTGAGCACGGGGCTGCCATAGATAATTCCCAGAAGTCTTCATTTAAGGAAATCACAATTTCAAAGTCTCAAGTTCAATACAGAGGACATAGAACAGTCCTCTGCTCACACATAGGCAGTGTGAGCTATTCAAACTGTCTTTAAATTCTGATTTTGCAACATCTGGTCCCCTTGCCAACTTAGGTCATAGATGTGTGATCACAATGTGATGTAATGCTGAAAGTGGCACAGCGGTTATCTACTTTGTCTCTGTTTTGCATTCAGAAATGTAGCCAGACACAAAGAAATAAAGAAAGAACTACCCTCCTTTGTCTTTGGGGAGTCAGATATTTACAGAGGAATGCACATATGCGACATACTATGTATTGTTGGGCAAACCTACAAGTCGCAGGTAGGAATGCCATTTAAAAATAAGAATTTCCCCAAAATCAGGAGGTGGAAACCCTGGAGTTAATTCAGAAATATTAATGAAAAAGTAAACATTTAAATTTCTCTAACATGGTAAATAAAATTTCATGTTAGACCCTAATTCGAAACAAGTTTATTGGTTTTCTTATGTCTGCTCACTGAATGGATTTACATTTATTTATCCCTGCCTAGTCCCAGAGAGGAATATAAATTATTTTTGCCTCTTGTATAGGAATCCAAGCAGGCCCTGGATTTGAAATACGTGGTGATGTGGGGTTCAGGGTATCATGAAAATAAGGTAGAGCTTTCGCTAGGAGATATTCAGAAGCCAGCTGCTATGGTTTTGATATGGTTTGAGTGTGTCCCCAAAGGTTCCTGTGTTAGAAGCTTGTTCCCCAGGGTGGTGATGTTAAGAGGTGGTGGGACCTTTGGTAGGTGGAGCCTAGTGGGAGGTATTTAGGTCAGTGGGGGTGTGCCCATGGAAGGGATTGATGTCATTGTCATGGGACACTGGTGAGTTGTAGAGAGAGGTCATTAAAAAAGAACAAATCTGTGCTTCCCCGGTCTCTCTTTGGCCTCCTACCTTACTATGTGATCTCTCCCTCTTTTGTGCACTCCTGCCATGATGTCATTTGCCTCTGGAGAGGTCCTCGCCAGAGCCCAGCCAATGTGGCACTGTGCCCTTGAACCTCCCCAACTGTGAGCCAAATAGACCTCTTTTCTTGATAAAGTACCCAGCTTCAGGTATTTTGTTATAGCAATGGAAAACTGCCCAATACACAGGTAAACTTGAGTAGGATGAAGTTGTAAGGTGAATTTAATCTCTGAGGTGATCTGAAGTGGAGAGGAGAGGGACCCAAAGATTGACTTTGTGAGCAGTTTTAAGTAGGGCCCCTTTGGTTACCAATATCAGAAATCTTCTCCAGGTGGGCAAGAAAGGAGGATTTAATGGAAGACGCAAGGTTGGGATTGGTTTATGGATCCCAAGGGCAAGTAGGGCCCCAGTTCTCCATCAAGGCCAGAGACTGGAAGATGATGTGGAATCAGGAAGCCCTTGCTCTCCACACCCCCCCTGCTTCCCTCTGAACATGTAGAGGGACTTTTTTTGTTACCTGATCCACATGGGGGAAGGTAGTCATTGTTAGCAGCTTCTGAGTTTCTCTCTGACTCAAAAGAGCGGCCAAAGAGAAATACCTTGGTCCCAATCCCAAATTCCAGCTGATTGCTTCAGCTCTGATGGGGATCCACAGGTGGAAACTTCTCTCTTTTCTAGGGATGAGGGCATATTGGTCAAACGTGGCTGCTGTCACACAGGCCCAGAAGTGAGTCTTGGGCGAACATCAGTGGGAGCGATATGAAGCAGAGCGACGTCAGAAGTTCAGGGGTCCAATTGTGGTAACTGCTGTGACTTCCACGTTGAATGTAGCTGTGTCTAGATCTCTGGGTGCTGGTTTGCTTTCTTTTCCGGTAGAGTCAGAACGTGGCCTAGCCAGCCCCAGCTCTCCAAGTTGCTAAGACGGTGCTTCTCCACGGTACATTCTAGACTAGCAGAACATTGTTGGGTGAGGTAGAGGGAAGTGTTAGAAATGCATATTTGTGTGTGTATGTGTGTGTGTGTGTGTGTGTGTGTGTGTGTGTGTGGTACTGGGGATTGAACCCAGGGGCATTGTACCTCTGAGCTACACCCCCAGTCCTTTTTATTATTTATTTTGAAACAGTCTTCCTAGGTTGTTGAGAGTCTCACAACGTGACTGAGGCTGGTCTTGAACCTGCCATCCTCCCGTCTCAGCCTGTCAAGTACTGGGATTACAGGCTTGAGCCACCGTGTCCAGCAAGAAATGCACATTCTTGAACCCTACTCTGAAAACATTGCTCTAGGTGGAGACTGACAGAGAACAAAGCTCTATCAAGTGTCCCTTTTCCTTTTGAAAAAGAACCATCTCTCTTCAGTGGAGCCTTTTTAATTTCTTATGAAATGATGGTATCTGGGAACCTTTTTTCAGAAGGGCACATGTACCTAATAAATCAAGATAGTGTTGGTTGTGAGCCTCAGATAATACTACTCTTTTTTTCTTCTATGTTCTTTGCTGTTCAATTTCATGATTATTCTTAGGCAGTGTTGGCATTCTTTTAGGAAAAAAATGGTCCCACCCCTCCCTGCCCCCAAACATAATCAGACTATGTTGGAGACTTTTCTAAAGAATTTTTTGAGGTAAATTAGAGACATTGGCTAAATAATTTCTTAGGATGAAAACTATTCATTGCTTTACTTGGTATTTTTCCCTTGGAAAATTGTAGTCTAAGAAACATTAAGTTATATGTGTTGGTCAGCCTCCTGTCACTATAACAAATACCCACAATAATCAACTTATAAAGAGAAAAGGTTTATTTTGGCTCACAGTTTTGGAGGTTCCAGTCCATGATCGGTTGACCCCATCGCTTTGGGCCTGTGGACAGCCAGCACAGCATGGCAGGAGTGTGTGGCAGAGCAAGATTGCTCACCTCAAGCTGAGGGCAAAAGAGAGGAAGAGGAAGGGCCCAGGATCCCACAACCCCCTTTGAGGGTGTAAATGACCTGAAGACCTCCACTTGGCCCCAGCTTTTAAATGTTCCACCACCTTCCAGTGCTGCCGCTTTGAGGAACATGCCCTGACCCTTGGGCCCTTGGGGAATATTTAAGATCCAAACTATAGCACAGTGTGACTTCAATAATAATCTGTAAGGATGGAAAACATGTTTTGGTTTTACTTTCATGTCATCACATAGTCTGCCTTCATCAAACTTAATAAGTTACCTAATTAAGTGGTCAAAATGTGACTAAGACCTCCGTTTCTACTTTTGTTACAGTGTGCTGTACTTCAGCTGATGGCCAAGAATGCATGCCAACTTTTTAAATAATTTATAATGAATGTGACCAGCAATGGGCTTATAACTAATAAACGGATCACTTTCTTCATTGCCTTGCATATCCTGAGCAAATCTCTCTTGTGTGTGTGTGTGTGTGTGTGTGTGTGTACACATGTATGTGCGTGTTTGCACACACACATAAAACTCGTGACTGGGAGAACGTAAATCTAAGTAAGGAATTAAGAATTTTTAAGCACTTTAAAACTCAGTGAGAATTGGAGATATTTAGGGTTTTTGTTTTGTTTTTTTGGTATATGTGTAGTACTAGGGATTGAACCCAGGGGTGTTGTTAAGTTCCTGAGGCTGTCCTTGAACCTGCGATCCTCCTTTCTCAGTCTCCCAAGTACTGGGATTACAGGCATGTGCCAGCATGCTGTGCTAGATATTTGGAATTCAAAATTATATCTTACACAAATAAGGAATAGATCACTTTAATAAGATCAAAGTTCGGCATGTTTCTACACCCAGAGTCTTTTCTTGAAGGTCTAAATCTTGTTCAGCTCAGAGGATATACGGCAGTGTTATTACCCTGTCTGTTTAAGCAGGACAGAGTAAGAAGCAGCTGTGTGCAACCCTGGTAGCTGTCCTTCCCCAGCTGGAAGTGGAGACTTGTTTCTAACAGGCCCTCTCACCCTCAGCTTTTGGCCAGTAAGCACCCTTCTGTTATGTTGTATTTCTACACACAGATTACAAATCCTTGAACCCATATACCTGGATAGCTGTCGATACCCCATCACCCCCCCCCAGGACCTGCAACTCTGTGTTTCCCTTTTCACCATCCCCCGCCCCCTGGGGCCCCCTTTATACCTTCTTAACTAGCTTCCTCCGCCTCCCGTACTGAGGCCTGGGATCCAGAGACCAGACTCAAAAGAGCTCTTGTTTTATTATCATTTCCATGTTGCATAGCTGCATATGTTAATAGAACCACGGAAATTTGTATTGGCTTGTGTTCCCAGAAACCAGGCGAGAACTCTGTGAGGAATCTCATAGGCCGGGCCTTCATTTTAGAGTCCTTTTCTGTTTGGCTGCCTCAGGACTGGGGCGGGTGGGGTTTGGATGCTGCAGGGACGGGGTAGGGTTGTGGGGCAGGGCTG
>PVJS01002484.1:0-42500 GCA_004027185.1 Glis glis | reverse complement strand
TTTCATGGAGAGCATTTCCTCTCTGGTTTCCCAGGAAGAGATGGCCAAAATGTCCAGCAGGGAAAGTGGGGCTCTGACAAGAGCCTGTGCTACCTGTCTGGGGTGCCAACAGTGGTGGGCAAGCCCTCACATCCATTAGGTTCCTCAGTAGGATGGGGGTCACTCCACTGAAGACCACTGTACTCTGGCCATTGTGGGAATGAACCAAGGGACACAGCGCGGAGAAAAAGGAAACTTCCCTGGAGAAGAAGCATATTTTAATCCAGTGCTTGAAAGAGCATGGTTTGTCTCAATACACGTGTCTTCTGTTCAGTGTTGTTAGAAATAAATTTCCACGGTGTCATAAGAAAAGACATGTGTTCGAAAATGGCTCAGCAAGATTTTACTCTTTGCGAAAAGGGTCTTGCCACCGGGGAAACCAGGTATGCAAGCACAGGAACCGGTAGCCCACCCTGTTTTTATATTCCCATTGCAAATTTCTGCACTCTCCTCCGACTGGTGGGAGCGGGGTGCCACAGTCTCATGCGATTGGCTGGTTCATCTAGAACGGGATGCCGGGGAGGGGTTGGCATTTGTAATTCTCAGGAGAGGGAACTCACAAACAGGACCTTATCCAAGGTTACAAAGTGGTGGTTACTTAAATTAAGGCAATCCTTTGATTGAAGAGACTTAATTATATCAGAAAGGGAGAATAACAGAATTCTAACACCTGAGCATCGGGTTCTCAGTTCCCATCATGAGAACCCCCAGTTCATGGCTCCCCAGCCGCAGTTACAGGGTGAGGGAAAGGCCGGCCGGCCCACAGTGTCCGACTTTTCCACGCTGCCTCGTCCTTGAACTTTGCTCCAGTAGGTCTGGGGCTTCATGGTTCTCGGTGTTGCCAAACCCAGCCCAGCTCTGCATTCCATTTTGGTTTTGGCAAGGGCAGGAAGACATAGCCAGAGGAGAAGGCAGCTCGCCTTTATTAATGCCAGCAGGCGCCAGGCCCCGCAACAGGGATGTTACTGTGTAATTTCTGTTTCCTGGTCATTTGTTTCACTTCTCTCCATCCTTCTGGCCTGCATGGTTGCTCACAAACTATTAAGTAAAACTCAAACTCAGAACCTGCCAAGAGTCAAGTTTCACAGGGAGAAGGTGTTTGTACGCCCCACCAAGGCCTCTGTATCTTTGAGGCTGGCAAGTTGGAGAGTCAAGATTTTTTTAAGTAATCTGATTGAAAGTTGTATCATCCTAGAGTGGTTTCAGCATGGCATGGTTGGCGTTGCTTCCAGAGGCCTCTTAAGCTTCTTACTCTAAATTACTACTTCCAAGCTGGGCACGGTGGCTCACGCCTGTAATCCTAGTACTTGGGAGGCTCAGACAGGAGGATCGCAGGTTCGAGGCCAGTGCAAAGTAACTTGGTGAGATCCTGTTTCAAAATAAAAATTAAAAAGGGTGAGGGGTGTTACCCAGAGGTAGAGCACCCCTGGATTCAATCACCAGTACTGCCAAATGAATGAATGAATGAATGAATGGATGGATGGATGAATGGATGAATGAAATAAGATAAAATACTGCTTACAGATTAAGATCTTATACAGTCTAGAGAAGCAATGGTCAGTCAATATTGTTGGCTTCGGTGTCCTTGCCAGTGTTTCACCCTTTCGTGGTTTAAGCTTGTAGCATGTATGGGTGTCTGTGGCAGATTGTGGTACCACAAAAGGCAGAACATCACACACCTGCTGTGTGCCCTGCCTCCAGCAATGCACGCAGCAGGCACACCTTACGCGTGCCGACTCTGGAGGCTGGAAGGTGCTTAAGAGCTGAGCACCCTGAGCTCTCAGTCCCGAGGGGGAAGCATCTATACACGATAGTTTGCAGTGTGCAGCGTCACAGTATTTGCAAGGTCTCTACCGCCTAGATGTTGAGCAGAGGAAGGAGAGACCGCCACTGGGGAAGATACAGGATCTGGGAAGGTTACTCACAGACAGGACATCGAAATAGAAGTTTGAAATCTGAGGAGGGTTTTATCAGAGTCTTTAAGAGGGGAAGAGCACATAAGAGATAAAAGGCAGGTAACTGGAACATTTCAGTATTGCCGGAGTAGAAAGCCACCTGGGGGAGTTCTGAGAGGCCACACAGGGAGGGGGCTGGGCATTTGATGGGACAGAGGAGGAATCCTTGTCTCGGTGCAGGGACCGAGGGTGGAATGCAGCGGGCTGGGAGCAGGACCACATAGAGTCCCCCGAGTCCTGCTTCTCTCTGAGCTTCCGGGCTCTGATGACTTCCAGTCTCTGTGTCACTAATGTTCTACTCTCCCCGCCCATACGCCATCACAGCCTCCACTTCCTGCAGGAATCATCAAGACTCTGCACAACACAACTGAAATATTCCTGTATATTTCTCCCCAACCACTCATTAATACTGTCATCCAAATCTTAGAGGCTTAAACATCACAGAAGGATTTTTTGTTTTTTGTTTTGTTTTGTTTTGTTTTGTTTTGTTTCTGATACTGGGAATTGTACCCAGGGGCATTCTACCGCCTAACTACACCCCCAGCCCTTTTTATTTTCTTATTTTGAAACAGGGTCTCGCTAGTTTGCAGAGACTGGCCTTGAACCTGCGATCCTCCTGTCTCAGCCTCCCAGGTACTGGAATCACAGGCTTGCTCCACCACACCTGGCCATCGTAGAATTCGTTAAAGTCTCATCTCTCCTTATCCAGTGCCTTTCTCTCACATTTCTCTCTCCATTCTAATTCAGACTCCAGTTGAGTCAGCCACCAGTGATTGGCCAGTCAACCCCTGAAATATGTCGTGCATCCTCAGAGCTTCTGGCCTGGGCTTCAGTTCAGGCTCACATTATCTCTTGCATGGATCTTTACAATAAACTCTTAACAAGTGTCCCCACTTCTCTTTCCTCCCATCCCTTTATAGTGCCCCTGCCAGAGGCCCTTCTGAAATGTGGTTCCATCCTGCTGCACCCTGTGCAAAACCCCCAGGGCTGGCTCCTCGCCAACTGCCCACTGGGTACAGGCCTCTGAACCCAGCACCTAAGAGGCCGTATTCTGCCTCTACCTACCTCTCCTACATCATTTCTCCGGAACATAAGCCGACACTTTTGGTTCAACTGTATGTTCGATGGAAGATTTGATGTGGCCACCAAGGATTTGACTTGGCCACCAAGGTTAGCGCATGAAAAGTTAAAAAAAGAAAACTGATTAGCAAACTACTGGCATCAACACAGAATGTAGAATGGGGTAGCAAATAGGAAGCCTGAGGTGGGGACGGGGAGTAGGATCTGACGTTTAATGGGTACAGAGTTTCAGTTGGGGAAGACGGAAGAGCTTTGGAGATGGAAGGAGGTGATGGCTGTGACTACACTTAATGCCCTGAAATGTAAATTTAAAAATGGTGAATTTTGTGTCATGTATATTTCACCAGAATAAAATCCAAAGTCTTGGCCATCCTGGCTAGATTGAAAGTCTAAAGGGAGAGGCCATTGCAGATCGGGGCAGAGGGGTTTTGAAGATTTCTTTGGAGAGTGACAGCTGTCAAGCTACAGGGAAGAGTGGATGGGGAAGGGGCACCCAGCCCCACCTGGGATTAAAGAGCACAGCTTCTGGGACATATCTGGGAGGTGTGTCTTGTGTTCCCCTCAGCCAGGGAGCACAGTGGCCTGGTGTCTGACCTCTGCCTGGGAAATCTAGAGGGAGAAATGGGCTGGCAAGCTGCTTTGGAGGCCGAGTGAGGGTTGCCACAATGCTGCCTGAACCCTGCCTCTTTGATCAAATAAACAGGGGACTGTTTCCATGGCCCATACCAGAACCAAATTCCCACAGCTGGTGTGGATTTTTGTTTTAAATGCCGCCCAGCAGAGCTGCCTAGAGAATGGTTAAGACCTCAGCACCAAGGAAGGTGGAAGGGACAGGTGGATGGGCAGGGGCAGTGGGGGAACTAAGTGGCCCCAGGCTAGAGGGCGTTCTCCCAGGTGAAGGGGGTGCAAGAGAGAAGGATGCTAAGAGAAAGGCCTCCCTTAGAGGAAGCCCCCGGGGCAGATCCCATGAGAGGAACATGAGAAGACCATTCCCCAACAGGACAGCGAGGGAAGCCCTCTCCCACACCCTCCCCTCGGCCCCTCTCGCCTCTGAAGGACAGCAGGTGTGCTGGAGAGAAGGCAGGAGGAAAGGTGACCGCACACACGCACGCACGCACATGTGCACGTGCACGCACACCCCCCTCAGCGGGGAGGACTCACTTCCAGGGAAGTTGAACTGTGGCACAGTGAGCATCCTGGCTTCTGAATGGAGACTGTTTTTCTGTTTAAAAGGGTGGTAGGTCTTTGTGTTTGTGAGGAATTACCCAGTTATGGGCCTGCCTGAGTTTTAACCCAGAGACAGGGGAAGAGCCCAGTCCCCCGACAGGTCTAAAGAAACAATAGGGACAAAAATAGAGTTGCCTTTGTCCCACGCTCTAGTGCTGCTGATTCAAGGTACCAGTTCAGCCTCCACGTCGGCCTCCAGCAAACCAGACATGTGGCACTCCGCAGCACCCCACGGAGAGCACCTCCACCTTCGACCTTCGGTTCCTGGTCTTATTCCTCTTTGCACACTGTATTTGAGCTTCTTGTGTTAAAGGGGTGTCTATACTTGCCTCATCATGCATCTAGATGTAATCTGCTGGAGGGTAACAACCAAGTCTTAATTTATCTCTATATCTCACATATCATCTATCATAGTGCTTAGTATATGGTGGATTAAAACATTTGTAGAATGACTGAATGACCGATGGGTTGAAATAATGCACAATTGGATAGCTAATATATGTTGTGTTTACGAAGGTTTAAAAAAAAAGACAGTGTTATTGGCTTTCCCCCTCTATTGCCAAATAGAGTTTGAATAGGATTTATCCAGTTCACAAACCCACCCTGCTAGTGCGACAGGGTTTTGGAAGAAATGTCATTTCACACTTCTCTTTCACAAACTGGACTTTGCCATCTTTCTATGGATATATATAGTTGTTTTTCATCTTTTTAAAAAAATTAGGCAAATGACACAATATCCAAATTTATCATGGGAAAATTACAAAATACACATAAGCATCGTAGTGGAGAATCACCCACAACCCACTCCCAAAGCATAACCTATCAACACTTAGCCCCTCACCATTTTTTAATGTGCTGATTTCTTTCTTGGAATAACAATAGATCACTTGGGATAAAGTGAATATTTGTCCTATTATGTTAGGAAGAGATTCTAAAACCATGTTCATGGTATGTGTAGGGGAAAAAGTAAAACCCCGGATGTGTGACCCTATCCCTTGGTGGGAATCAAGGCTAGGACTACGAGGAAGTCGGCCTGGGGACCGAGTGGGGTAGGGGGACACCTGTGTTCCCAGGGCAGTCTAACTCCTGGTCCTAGGCCAACCTGTCCGGCGGCCTGGCCGAGACGGTGATTAATATTGGGGTGAGACCTGGGGAGAACACAGACAAGCTTTTTCTTTCTTTTTTGTCTTGGATTCTGTTTTAATTTTTTTTTAATTAAAACTAGAATGTCACAAAAACTTCAGAGCAGTGGTTTTCAACCAGGGTGATTCTGCCCCACCCTGTTCCCCAAGAAAATTTGGCAATGTCTGGAATCATTTTCTGGTTTTTCAAACTAGAGGACAGTGCTACTGGTACTTAGTGGTAGAGAGCAGGGCTGTTGCTAAACAACCTGCACAGCACAGCCCCCCACAACAAAAGCCATCTTGCTCCCCAATGTTGATAGTGCCAAGCTTAAAATCCTATTTTTAAAATGAAAGGCAAGAAAACACTTGGAAATATTTCATGGGAGAGAAAGGAGCATAAAGATATTGATTGCGTCGTGTCTCGCTTGCCCATTGAGATGTCCCTGGGAAATCCCTGCACTCTGAGCTAGACTCCATCCCCGAGATTAAGGGTGCTGAAGGTTTTTATCAGTGATCAGTGTTTTGTGCATTTTCGAAAGGTCAAGAGTTGTTATATGAAAGGGCAGAAAGCACTCCCATGCAAATCATACTTGAAATGATCCCAAGTAGATTTTTAAAACTAATTTCATTAAAGTCAGCGGTGCAAGTAGCCAGGTGGTTTTTAATCCAGAGGTCAAAGCTGGAGAAACTAGGGTGGGGGGAGAAGATAAATAACAGAACTTCATTCTAGCTTTGCTCTTCCTTTATGTTACTGAAACTTCTTTAAACTCAGTGAATCCCTCCGTATTTGACCTAGTGTTCCTTTGTGTTTGTCCCAGGCCTCGGAATGACTTCCCAGTGCAGGGTTCAGAGGTAGCATTATGTACCTATGATACTGTTTATTTTCCAAATATTAAGTACTTTGGGGGAACGTGAAGAGGGAAATGTGTGCTGTGATTGCTCGTGTGGGTAGGTGTGACAGTTTCATGGTTCTCAGCCACCAAGTCCCTAAGGTGGGGAGGACCCAGCACTCAAGATAAGAGGCCACTGCCGGTGAAGGCAGAGAGGCTGGGCATGGGGCTGGGAAGGCTTTCTGTTCTTTCTTTTTGCCTTCTCCTCCTCCTCCTCCTTCCTTCTCTCCTCCTCTTCCTTCTCATCCTCCTCCTTCTCTTCCTCCTTCTCCTCCTCTTCCTCTTCCTCCTCTTCCTCTTCCTCCTCCTCTCCTCTTTCTCCTCCTCCTCCTCCTCCTCCTGCTCCTCCTCCTCTCCCCCTTCCCCTCCTCCCCACTGACTGAATCAGTGAACTTGGGTTTTATGCACTGCCTCACAGATATGCAGAGAAAAAAAAAAACAGCCTGGCAGGAATGGGGAAGGGGGGAAATCTCAGTTAGATATCACAGTTGCCTGCAGTTTAGTTGCTGACAGAACACACGCAGATTTTCCTGAGAAGCATGTGTACCATGTCAGGAAGAAAAAAAAAGAACAATTAGCACTATTAAATAAGATCTTATTGATAGCACCCTATTAGTTTTAATCATTGAATTAAAAATGCTCTTCTGTCTTTTTTACTGCTAGTCAATAAACTACATGTGCCTGACTTCCCTCCACGGCCTGCTGTGCAGGGAAGGCATGGTGGCTCTGGCCGGCCAGCCTCCAGTGATGAGGTTTCCCGCTCCACATCTCTGACTCTTCCACAGATCAACACCTGCCTGGGACTATTTCTTATTGTTCTCACTGTCCATCTGTCTGTCTGTCTTCTCTCTATTCATTCCCTAGGTCCGCTGTACACAGTTATGGCAAACTTGGTGGCTTATTTTTTTTTTCTCTCATGGTTCTGGGGGCCAGAAGGTCTGGCCAAGGTGTTGGATGGGCCAAGCCCAACAAAAGAGAATAGTCCTGGAAATAACGCAGAAAATACCGCCGTGATTTGGGGTGAAGGAAAATCAAGTTTGTTTGCTTTGTTTCAACCTAAAATGGGAATTTCATGAAATAAATAAATGAATAAATAAACATTAAAACCAGCTAAATAAATAGATCCCTCCCTTACCTCTTGCAGCTGCTGGCGGCTCCAGACGCTGCTGTCTTGTTGACACGTGGCTCCAGTGTCTGTCTTCTGGGGCCTCCCAGGGTGTCTGCAGCCTGTCTTCTTTGGTCTCTGAGAACCCTTGCCATTGGATTTAGGGCCCACCTGGGTTCTCTAGGATGATATCATGTCGAGATGCTTAACTTAGTCACACCTCAAAACCTCGTTTTCCAAAAAGGGTCACCTGTGTAGGTTCCTAGGGTTGGGACATTGGTGTATCTTTTGGAGGGCCACTTTTGGCCCCTGCGTCTGTGCTCTGTCTGTCTTTCATCTAAATGTCTGAGCCTTCTCTGCTTTTTTGCAGAATGTTGTGTACACAGTAGTTACTAATGAGTGTTTATTGGGTTGAAAGCGTGGCCTTATTTTAAAGTGGCTCATATTAATGTCTGGGCTGATTGTCGCACTTTGTTTCACAGATGTCCTATCGTTAGCTCTCAGGAATGCGTGGGTGTAGTCTCTCTGACCTTGCAAAGCTAGTGTGTGTTTCAGATTAAAGAAGAAACATCTAGTAGCCACACCTAAAGGAAGAGCAGCCTGTGCATGGAACTGTTATTATAACCTGTGAGGTTGCAGTTTTTCTAGGTGTTAATCCTTGGGCTGCAATTAACTTCCTAGGTGGTTTTGAGGATTATTAGCTCCAGCAAGGTATAAATGTCTCAGATGAATTGACCTTAGCTACCCTTTATTAATTTAGGTGTCTTGGAAGAGAGAAAAAAATTAATCTCAGCTTTAAAAATCGAGGGAGCAAATCATAATATTAGCATGCTTGCTCTTATTTGATTCACTGAAATCGAGTAAGTTATAAAACAAGGACTTGAGCCGGGCATGGTGGTGCACGCTTGTAATCCCAGTACTTGGGAAGCTGAGACAAGAGGATCTGGGTTCGCGGCTAGCCTCAGCTACTTAGTGAGGCCCTCTGCAACCTAGTGAGACCCTGTTTCAAAATAAAGAATAAAAAATAGGGCTGGGGGTGTAGCCCGGAGGTAGAATGCCCCTGGGTTCAATCCCCAGTACCACAAAAATAAATTAATTAATTAAATAAATTAAAACAAGGACAGACATTGACCATGTTTTCTGTTGGTTTTGGAAGCAGCATGGTAGAGAGGAAGGGGGACATGGGGATGATAAGGAGACCCCCCCATCAAGAAACTTGAGTCCTAGACCTGGAGGCCAAGGCCCGGCTCAGCTGCAGTCTGTGCGACCTTGGGCAAGCCACTTAATTCTATGGGCTGAGAACCCACAGTCTCCTACGTTTTCAGGAAGCCCGCTGGACTGAACCAGTGGTTCCCAGCAGCGTTGCAGCGCGTCATGGCGCTCCCTCTTCCAGGCTGTCCCCTGACACAAGCCTCCTCGGTTTCTTTATGATTAGAAATTGGGTTTGGCTTGGAATTAAGAAACGGTGGTGTTTTTCTTTCTCTTTGTTCACCTGCTTGCAGCGGAAAGCTACAAGGAAACACAGATGGTGAAGATCAAAGAGGAACCCATGGAGGTTGACATCCAGGACTCGCGGGTCTCCACGTCGCCCAGCCGCAGCGTTGGCTACAGCACTTTAATCGGGCGAGAGAAAACCGAACCCTTACAGAAGATGCCCGAGGGCAGGGTAGCCCCAGAGAGAAACCTCTTCAGTCAGGACATCTCTGTGAAGATGGCTTCTGAGCTTCTCTTTCAGCTGTCAGGTACGTTTAGGCACCGAAAATACTGTCAATAATTGAGAATCATTGGAAGGAAAGTCCTTGTAACAGCATTTAAAAAAGAAAGAAAAAGAAATACCACACAATAGGATTTTTTAGACAGAGATCAATTTTGTTACTTTAACACCCATACTGCCACCCAAATTAACAGTTAATAAGATGTTGCCAATTAGGATTCCTGTCAAACTGTCTTTACGAAATAGTTGAGTCTTGTTTGAAATTGGAACTCTGCAATTTGGTACAAGTGGTCCCCGCTGACTGGGCTAGACACCTCACCTCTGATTTTGTTTTGGTAGCTGATCTGATTAATGTGCAAAAAGATAAACTTCAGTTTACTCCAGTAGAGAACAAATTACCGTGAATTCCAAATTTGTGTGGTCTGACTTGAGAAGATTTTATTGTATCTCGCCAAAAGAGAAAAGAAAGAAGAGAAGATATGAGGACTATTTATTTCCAGCTAGAGCCTAAGAGAATATTTTCTGGAAACCATCTTTTTCTACCTTGAATACTTATAATTTAAAAATGCGGTAATGGCCAGATGTGGTGGTACACGCCTATAATCCCAGTACTTGAGAGGTTGAGACAGGGGGATTGCAGGTTCAAGGCCAGCTTCAGCAATTTATTGAGGGCCTCTGCAACTTGGCAAGACCCTGTTTCAAAACAAAAAATAAAAAGGACTGGGGTTGTAACTTGGAGATAGAATGCCCCTGAGTTCAATCCCCAGCACCACACACACAAAAAAAGTATGTAGTAATGGGCAGCCTAGCGAAGTGTCTCAATGAAGTAGTTGAAGGTCCTAATACCCAGCTTGTCCCTTTTGTCAGCTCTTTCAAGACACAGACCATTTGTCCCTAACAAATTTAATATGCTGTTATTCTTTGAACATGATAGAGATTGATGATATATATATATGTAAGGTTCATATTTTGATAGAAACACATAGAATTTGTCCATAGTCTACCATAGGCCTACATGTTCATGTGTCATTAGTTTGTTACCAATGTTCAATAACTTTATTGGGAACAAACTACCCACTAAATGCTCAGTACTTAATTCTTCACTTGATTCCCTCCCTAAGAGAAATACAGGAAACAATCTGTGTGCCACCATGACAGCTCACCTTCTCATTGGCCTGGTGACACCCCATAGCTACCAGACGGTGCACCCCAGGTTTTCAAACAAGGGCTGTATTTGCCCAGATCTCTGCAGCAGTGGAAATTGTCAGTTCAGTAAACGTAATAGGACACATAGATCTTTGCGAGCTTCATAACCACATAGGATTTTTTTTTCTGAAAGACGGAGGCATAGCTAAAAACAATTATCACTTTGATAATGATTTAAGAGTTAAATTAGCAAAAGCGAGACCTCCGTGGTTCTTCTCAGAAAGCCTCTGTGTCTCACAGTGCGTTATCACCGTCTCCTATCAGCTGAAGACTTTGTGTCTGAGAGCTCTGGCCTGGCGCTGGCACTGCCTGGGTGACCCAGACAAGTCATTTAGCCCCAGTTTCCTGCTTTCTGCAAGAATACCTGCCAGCAATCCAAAGTCACCCTCATTGCCATTGTCGAGTGGACAGAAAGGAATTGTCCAAGTAAACACACACATACTGTGGCTTCAGACTAATATTATGAAGTGTGGGACAGATGTTATAAATTTTGGTTTACATTTTCCCAAAATACATAAAATTAGGAGTTTTAAAATCTGAAACCCTTGTAGCGTTGGCCATGTTTTCTCTAAATACTTAAAAGAGGCCATTGAGAGCCGTGATGGTCAGGGTAGAATCCTCACATTTGAACTGGACCGTGAGAGCCGGAGATCAACTTTTGTGTTCTTGAAAGCTAATTAAATAATTTCTGACAGCTGGGAGATACAGACCTCAAGACACACTACGGCAGGGTTTCCCTCTTCTTGTCTAATGATATGTTTTTGTCCCTGGTGACATTTATCAGAATCAGCACTCGATGGCTGTGGCACCGAGAGGTCTTCTGGCTGTTTTTATATCCCCTCTCGCAAAGGGCCCTCACAATACAGAAGGCGTAAAGGTTGTCATCAAAGCCGGGGAGGAACAGTTGCAACAATTGCAGTTTTCATGCTGAATCAGAGAAAAGCAGGAATTTTCAGCTGGGGAAAGATACAGTAGAAATAACTGCCCCACTGCACATCTCTCTCCCTGCTTTTACGCCCTTCCTAAGGCCTGATTCAAATCAGACAACACACCTGAAATCTATTAATCAGTTCCCTTTCATTGGTTTTCAATATAATATTTTTGTGTACACCGTCTGCATGCTCTTGAGGCATCTTTCCCAATGAGACAGGGAAGATTTGGATGAAAAAAGAATTTGTTTAAAAAAGAAATAGAAGCCGGGCATGGTGGTGCACGTCTGTAATCCCAGCACTTGGGAGGCTGAGACAGGAGGGGTCGCAGGTTGGAGGCTAGCCTCAGCATCTTAGTGAGACCCTGTCTCAAAAAAATAAAATAGGGCTGAGGGTGTAGTTCGGAGGTAGAATGCCCCTGGGTTCAGCCTCTAGTACCAAAATGATAAAAAGAAAAGAAACCAAAGGAAAAAGAGAAATGTTGGGGGTATTTCTGCTTAGGCCTAAAAGGTGGGAGTTGAGTGAGTCCAACCTAAAAGGTGTGTGTTTCGTTCTTTCTCCTTCCAGAGAAAGTGAGCAAAGAACACAATCACACGAAAGAAAACACCATCCGGACCACCACCAGGTAGGCCACTTGGCATGGGGTCCCCTGGGAACGCTCCTGCTGTGTTCAGAGTCCCGCCTCTGCCGCCACGTTCCACCAGAACTTCTCAGTTGGTGGAAACTAAACCGAAACTAAGGACAACCAGGGGGAGGAAGACCATTTGTATTTATTAAACATCTACTAGGTGTCACTTGGCTGAATTTTCCCTATGTTACTGATTTTTTATTTCTTACAGTAATTTCGTAAAGTCGATCTTATTATTATCATCATCTCTGCAGAATTTCTTTCTTTCTTTTTGGTGCTGGGAATTGAACCTAAGGCCTCGTGCATGCTAAGCATGTGCTCTACCTTTGAGCTACAGCCCAGCCCCCAGAAGTTTGTCGATCTGAGAGTTTAAGTGGATGACACAGCTGAGATTGGGGGGCTGGATTTGTAGCTCACAAAACCTCACCCCCATCTTGTAAACCAAGGTTCTTAATGTGACTGGCTGTATGGCTGTGAGTTCATCATTTGTCACCAAGAATATACCAACATTTTTACCTCCACAGCATGGAATGAAGGGCAAGAGTTTTTAAAGCAGAAGAAAGATAATGCTTTTTTTAAAAAAATCTCAAGAACTGGGCACAGTGGTGCCTGCCTGTAGTGCCAGCTCCTTGGGAGGCTGAGGCAGAAGGATTGCTTGAGCTCAGGGGTTTGTGCAGGCCAGCCTGTGCAACAGAGGGAGACCCCATCTCAAAAACAAAAATTGCAAGACAATCCATACCATCCACATTGTGGGCAAGGAAGTTTTCTGTTTGGCACATGCAGTTCGAGGAGGTGAGCCAGTGTGGTGGCCCATCAGTCGGCCATAAGGAAAGGGGATAGGCCAGCCAGTGTGGCTGCTCCAGCGGAGCCTGGAAGGCCACACAGAAGCGAGCTGTCCTAGGCTAGGAGCTCAGGGGAGACGAAGGACCACCCTGCACCCTCAGACCACCTGAGTTTTGCGAATCAGCCCCAGATGCACCAGAGGAATAGGAGTTTACAGCTCAGAACAGCTCAGGGAGAAGTAGCCCTGAGCTCCCATGTCTTCCACACAGGAGCAGTGGCTGGGTTTCATATTTTCAATCCTCAAAACGAGATAAACAAAGGATGCTTTCGTTTTTGGTGTGCTATGAATTGACCTCAGGGCATCATCAGGCGCGTGGACAGGACTCGTGGGAACTTTAGCCCAAGGCGTGCTTTAATTCTATTAGTTGGAGTTCACAAAGCCAGCATCATACCAGGCTCGACAGGACTAGGGCAGGAGCCTCGTTGACATAGAAAAGGAGAATGGTATTGGCTTGTCTCCACACGTAAGGACATGGATGGGAAGCGAGTCTTGTAGAGATGGTTTGTGGACTATGTAGGGAAAGGAGTCTGGGAGTAGAAAGCCTATTTTGTTTGTTAAGTTGGATGCCCAAATAGGAGACGTGAGCTACCTCAGCATCCCGCCTCCGCGTGCCCTAAAGCTCTAGCGTATCTGTATCTGCTTGGGTCCTTGGATCCCAGCACTGATGAAATTCCAGATTGGTGGACATTTAAAGACAGCAGACTAAACATTATACATGTTGACTTTAATTTCCTTGCAGGGGGTTCTCAAAGTGTCATAGGTCAGGTACCCTAGAAAGAGAGCCCAAAAGGGGAGCAGATGGTGCAGAAGGCTGGGCAGGGCTGTGTTCTTAGCTGGAGTGTAGCTTCAGTTCAGTCCTGCAGGGAACTCTGGAGCATGAAGTGCACCGCAGTCAAGACTGCCTGAGCTGGGTGCTGTGGTGCCCACCTGTAATCCCAATACTTGGGAAGCTGAGACAGGAGGATCACAGGTTCTAGGCCACCTTCAGCAACTTAGTGAGACACTCAGCAACTGAGTGAGACCCTGTTTCAAAATAAAAACTCAAAAGGGCTGGGAGTGTAGCTCAGAGGTAGAGTGCCCCTGGGTTCAATTCCTAGTTCCAAAAACAAAAACAAAAAAAAAAAGACTGCCTGGAGACAAGGCAGTACCAGCGTATCATTCGCTAGCTTCAGGAGGAGGGAAGTCTTCCAACTGGGGGCTCCGTGGGGAGGGTTGTCACTCACAGTTCGCCTCCGACGCGCAGAGCCACTGAGGGTGGGCGCGCAGTGCAGTGGGGTGGACTTGGGCAGGACTCCAGCAGCAGGCCCCTCAGAAGTTCCTGCAGGCTCTCCAGGATTCCGAGGTAATGCTTACATAACAGGAAGCTATGCACAAGACCATGTTATTTTATGCTTTTCAGGTGCTCTGGAGAGAGGTAAGGGGAGGTTTGAACTAGCCCAAATTGCCGTGGCCAGAGCTGAAGCATAATTATAGGGTAGAAAAGGATTATTTTTTTTTAAAGCCATTTGGCAAAAATGAAGTTATCCTTAAATTCTCCTCTCACTGGGAGATTATGGGTAAGAAGAAATCCAAATCAGATCTTTTGCCCAAAGCAAAGGAAGCGCTGCTTCCTGGGAGCCCCGGCTTGCTACAGTGTTACAGAATCCTTGGTTTCTGATTCCACAAAATCCTTGGTGTGTTTTGATTTTTCCTTAGAGTAGGCAGCTTGCTCAATCAGCCTAACCACAAATAGATTTCTTTTTTACCTCTCACCTTGTTACTTCACGTGGACTAGAATCAAAGTGCTCTGTGCCAAGAAGTTGTCTTTAACTGATATCAGGGACAGAAAAAAAAAAAATGTTCTCTCTCTTTCCTCTTTTCTGATTACTGTTTTAAAAGGAACTTGTTTTGTATGCAGGAGGTCAGCGTATGGATTATGTCTTATGGTTTGATTTGTGATACATTTCAAAAATTTACGTCGGGCCTCCAAATTCCTGTATCTCCAGATTTTTAAGTTCTTACTAGGGTGACTGTTTAGTTATCATATTTCTTAGGTTTGATTTCTTAAAAGAAGCTGACTGTTCAAAACGGTGGCTCATGATTAGAATCAAATTCTGAGTTTTTCGCTTGAGAGTTGCTAGGTGTGTTGAAGACAGTTGAGCTAGGAAGGGCAGCTGTGGGAGGCCAGCCTCGGGGGACTGACGGCCAGCCTTGGGGGACTGACTGCCAGTCTTTTCCTGCCTGTGTCATGCTGGTGGATGCCTGAGCCCCTCCACTCCTGGAAATCTCCCTCTCCTGGGGTCTGGGTATCCAAGGGATGTGGGGGACCAAAGGGACAATACTGAAGAAAGGGGCCGACTTTCTCCCTGTCCTTTATAATCCCACAACTTCCCCTCAGTTGTTTATTGTCTTTTTTGTTGTTGTTGTTGGATACTTGGGATTGAACCCAGAGGCACTCTACCTCTGAGCTACACCCCCAGCCCTATTTTTAATTTTTATCTTGAAACAGGGTCTTGCTAGGTTGATGAGAGTCTCACTACTTGCTGAGGCTGTCCGCGAACCTGTGATCCTCCTGTCTCAGCCTCCCAAGTACTGGGATTACAGGCGTGTACCACCACGCCCGGCTGTTTATTATCATTATTGATCTTGATGTTCATTCCAACCACAAGAACTAGGGAAAAGTGTAGCAAGCTAAGATGAATTGTAGCACGGCAGGGCATTCTAGTATGTGCCTACCCATGTCACAGGGCGCTGACTCCATGCCCGGGCACCAAGAGAAACTGAAGCCCATGGATGTGAACGGGTTGTTCTCCATCCATACAGGCTGAGGGCCGTGCTCCTCATCTTGTCCTCCCTCCTTGCATCCGCCCATTGGCCACTCTGCTCTGTTGATACAATTCATACATTAGGCAGGAATGGAGAGCAGAAAATCACGCGAGACCACAGTCCTTGTTAGCAATATTTAAAACAAGGTTTCGGTGATGCTGAACGTTGAAACTAATAGCTAGCAACTTTCCAGATCACTGATTCTCTGCCTCGTATTTTCTTTAACTCTTATGATGGAAAATATCCAACATAGACAGAAGTAGAAAGCATGTACCAACCACCCTTTGAAACAATAATCAACTATGAGACAACCTACGTTGTTTTATCCATCCTCCCACCTTTCTTCCCCTGACTCCGTAGATTATTTTCAATCACACCCCAGACGTCATTTTAAGAACTGGTTTGAAAATGCCTCTTTTTTTTTTTTATTCTTTCTAAGAATTTAGACCCAGCAGCTTAAACTAGGAGCATCTTCCCAAAAGTAAAGGAGAAAAAAAAACCAATCCACCAAAGTACGCCACATAGCCAGGCAGATAAAATCAATTCACTTAGCCGCAGGAACGTAGGAATCACGTGATCCTGTCCCTCCACTCTTGTTTGTACCCCCAGACAGGCACCTCTGCTGAACAGGTCCTGCAGTTGGAACTTCACTGTAAATGCTAAAACAGCAGTCCTTTTGCCTGTTTAACCTTAGAGTCTCGAAAATTCAATCCAAGTGGGTCTCCTTTGAGATAGCATGCGAACTGAGTGTTCTTAATGCCATTCTATCTGACAAATGAGATGAGGAGAGAGTCCCGGCCAGACCCAGGAGAACAGAGGGACAGAACATTTGCGAGACTAATAAAATCCTGATTTTCTATTTCCTTTCCCAGCACAAGCCTAGGTTCTGCAGGGAACAGATAACCGGCTATTAGGAGCACTCGGTAGATGAAAATACGTGAGGCATTATATCATAACCAGATCCCAAAGTTTAATGGAATAAAAAGAAGATCTACATCTGACATGGACCATCACCCAGCCAGATGCCGGATAAGATCGAAGTAGGAAAATGGAACCCTAGAGTCAGAATCAGATAGCCCCTGGCAGGTGAATCAGACAACTCAGTGTTGTGCGACACCATGAACCTCAAACAATGGCTGCCAAGAACCCTTTCTTGGTTATTTGTTCTCTCTTCTCCCCATTAATAATGCAGTGTCCACAGGGGTATAAGATTGCAGGCCTATAAGAAAAACTTCTCACACCTGGCTTGCTTTATTCCAAAAGCAAGGAAGTGTTTGCCTGAATTGTCCTTTTCTCCATTACCAGACCAAAAAAAAAAAAAAAAAAAAACCCAGGAGTGGAGAAATCAGAGAAAGATACGCTCATATCATGCTGTGCACACCAATATTTAATTTGCCCAATTTTCGGAATCTGAAATGCAGGCTATTTTTCTATGATTTGGATAATGGTGCAAACAGTGTTTACTAAAAGCCGTATTCACTTGGAAGTGTCCAATATAAAATGTTCCTGTGTGATGGTTTGAATACTGCCCTTAAATATTTATGATTCAGTAATAGAAATGGCACAAATTTGTAAAAGCATGATGGGCTGCCTCCGTCCCTGCAATTTCCCCATTTCATTTCTTTGGAGAGCCTAAGAAAATAATGCTCTATTACCTTAAAACGTAAAAGATTACTTTCAGAGAACACTGAATTAGAAGCAATTAAGAGAGAAGCAGGAAACAGAGCAAATGAAACTGGCGGTTTTATTTATTTATTTATTCATTTATTTATTTATTTATTTATTAGTGCCTCTCCGTATATTCTTTTTACCCTTTGCATTTTATGGCTTTAAAATTAAATGCAGTGAGAATTCAAGTTCTAAAGAATGGAAATTATTCATGATTTCACAGAGCCCCTTCAGTTAGGACATTCGATTCTCCCCCCACCCTCTTCCCCCAGCAAAGTCAAGGCAGTTTGGGGGCCACATGTTGTCACTGCAAATTTTTAAAGATGCCCTTTCTCAGTACACTTCCATCTACTGAATTACTGTCACAATAACTATTTAAATCTTTGATGTCTTTGCTGTTACCCATGCCCGGCTAGGTGTGATGCCTCTGTGCAGTGTGCAGCCCGCACCACTCTCTACAGCTGTCCTGACACAGATGTTGACTCTAGTATTTCATTGGAAATATATCCTTTTCAACTTATCTTTTTTGTTTTTTTTTTTTTTTTTTGGTGCTGGGGATGGAACCCAGGGGCATTCTGCCTCAGAGCTTACACCCCCAGCCCTATTTTACTTTTTATCTTGAAACAGAGTCTCACTAAGTTGCTGACAGCTTCACTAAGTTGCTGAGGCTGTCCTCGAACCTGCGATTCTCCTGTCTCAGCCTCCCAAGTACTGGGATTACAGGCATGCACCAACTTTATCTTTAAATTTTCATTTTTCAAAGAAAGTAACTCATTCTTGAAAACAGTAGATTATGATGCATATGTACATGTACACACAACCTGAAACCACTGTGTGCATTTGATTTTCTCCCCTTCTCATTTTACCAAGCCTTCTCAATACTTTTATCTATTCTTCTATTCCATTGTCCTTTAGGTATTACCTTCTGTCATTTTTCCTCCCATTTGTAGCAACTAGGGAGGAAATCATATGCTCATTCGGTTGAAATAATATTCTCCCAGAACTGCTGAGTGTTGTGTTACTCTAAATGGCCAAGTTGAAATCTCCTTTTCAGGATCCGAAGAAGCTATGACTTTCTTTTCTTCATTTCCCACGGACTCTCCCACCTTTGTTTCTCCTGGCTTGCCTGAGTCTTCTATCTTGTTTGTCTAACTTGTGACCATCAGCAATAAAGTGTAAATTTTTAAGTCCCTGTAAGTAGACAAGCAGAGCCCATGTCCCCTGCTACCTTGACAGACTGTGCAGGTGTGACGTAACCAGCGGGTTTATGTGGCTTAGATGCTGGCTTCAGCCCTGCTCCTCCATGGGATTTCCTCTCCAGAGTGTCTCCATGGCTGTTACTAGAAATATGGCAAATATGCAAGGGTCGAGCCCTGTTGAAAGGCGGAGCGGCTCTTTTGCAGATGAGGCAGGCCAGGGGGTGTCCACAGTTCACCGGACACTCCTGCATCGCAGCAGGGAGGACTGACTCCCTCTCTTCTCAGCTCACCTCAGCAGAAAGCCTTTGCTTGGCCTTGCTGATGCACAAAGGTAGATTTCTGCAGGAGATCCAGGTCCTAGCAGGCTGACATTTGCAGCATCCGGCCGTGCAGGGCTTACTTCCTTGGTCTGTAGTTGGCTGGGGCTCCCCGGACGGGCCTCTCCTCCACCACAGCCTTCCACAAGGCCTGGCATTGTGCTCCCTGTCCTGAGAAGTCTCCTGGCTCCGCAGTGGATGAATGCTAGGGCTGCAGCAACCAGAACTTGTTCCCTGGACACTCGGTGTTGGGTTGTCCCCACTGGCCACCTTTTTTTCTTTTCTTTGCGGTACCGGGGATTGAACCCAGGGGTGTTCTACCTCCGCGCTACACCCCCGGCCCTATTTTTTATACTTTATTTTGAAACTGGGTCTCACGAAATTGCGGAGGGCCTCACTAAGTAAAGAGAGAGAGAGAGAGAGCTGAGGCTGGCCGCGAACCTGGATCCTCCAGTCTCCGCCTTCCAAAGTACTGGGATTATAAGCGTGCGCCACTACGCCTGGCCCCACTAGCCACCTTTAAGACAACCGCAAAGAAAGGGCTTTGTATTTTCCAAAGGAGAAAACACAAAACATGCCGATGTATATTTTTCCCTGAGATGCTCTTGTTTTTCTTCTGCCGTGTTTATACAGCCTCTTCCTTCCATAGCTTCTGGTCTTCTGAAACTGAAGCGGGCTGATACCGGAGATCCCAATTTCTTTTATTCTTTTTTTTTTTTTTTGTAGTACCGGGGATTGAGCCCAGGGGCATTCTACCTCCGTGCTACACCTCCAGCCCTATTTTTTTTTTATTCTTTATTTTGAAATCAGGTCTCACAAAGTTGCGGAGGGCCTCACTAAGTAGCTGAGGCTGGCCGCGAACCCGGATCCTCCGATCTCCGCCTCCCAAGTACTGGGATTACAAGCGTGCGCCACCACGCCAGGCCGGAGGTCCCAATTTCCAGACAGTTGTCCTTGCCCGTGTCTTTTACAGCTGTCCCTCTGAGCTCACTCTTACAAGACCAGGTCTCATAGTTTTTTTTTTTTTTAAGTTTTCAAAATAATGTTGACTTTCAGAGAATATAAGGCCACTTAAAGAAGAAAAAAATAATCACTTAGAATCCTACTACCCAGAGAAAGCCACCACTAAGTTGGTGGTGCTAAATTTTTCTGTTTCTATATGTATGTTTTCTTATGAAAACCAAATCCCACTCTTTATATATAGTTTGATAATCTTCTCATTTCACCTAGCAATATACTAAGAACATCTTTCCATGTCAGTAAACATAATGTTGTTCTTTTAATGTTTCCATATTATTCAATGTTTGCATGTGTCCTAACTTTGCATGTGAACTCCCTCTTATTGGGTGTCCAGGACTCCTCACCCCTCAAGTTGATGCTAATGTAAACAATGTGGGGATAAAAGGACTTAAAAAAGCATTCATATCTTTCAGGCTTTTGCTATGAATTGTCAAATTGACTTCCAAAAAGATCAAACATCAAATTTTACCAAGAGCCAATAAGAAGGAGAGACAAAGGTTTTTTTTTTTCTAAACTCTAACCAACTCTGTGCTTTATTATTTTAAAAAAATTTACCAACCAGGGGATTAAAATTATATATTATGGTTAAAGCATTCTGATTTATTGATTCCTAGAGATATTAATCATTTTGTTTATGTGAAACATTCATTTCTTTGAGGTTTTCTTTTACTGTCACTGATGATTCTGTTAAGCAGTTTGTCTGGGTTGGAAATTTTTTTTTTCTTTTTCTTTTTTTGTGGTGCTGGAGATTGAACCCAGGGTCATGCTACCTCTGGGCTACCCCCACCTCACCCACCCTATTTTTTATTTGGAAACAGGGTCTTGCTAAGTTGCTGAGCGCTGCACTAAGTTGCTGAGGCTAACCTCAAACCTGTGATTCTCCTGTCTCAGCCTCTTAAGTACTGGGATTACAGGTATGCACCACCACACCCAGCTTTGATTGGTTCTTGCTAGTGATTTTTTTATTATTATGAAAAATTTCAAAGCCAAGTAGAAAGAATAAAATAATAAATCGCCATATTCCCATCATCTTGATTGAATAATTATCAACATTTGCTACGCTTGCTTCACCAATCCTTTTCCCCGTTTATATTTTTTGTCTGTTTGCTCATTTGCGGTGCTAGGATGGAATCCAGTCCTCACCCAGCTAGGCGAGTAAGAACTCTGCCACCGAGCCCCACCCCAGCCCCACCCCTATATTTTAAATCACATCCCCGATAGACTCACTCCCTGATTCTTTGGTATGTGTCTCTTAAAAAATAAGGATATTTCCCATGATTCCACTTGATACTTTACAAAATTAATAATGTCTTTGGCTTTATTTATTTATTTATATTTTGGCAGTACCTGGGATTGAACCCAGAGGCAGTCTACCTCCAGGCTACACCCCCAGCCCTATTTTTTATTCTTTATTTTGAAACAGGTTCTCACTAAGTTGCAGAGGGCCTCACTAAGTAGCTGCGGCTGGCCGCGAACCCAGATCCTCCTGTCTCAGCCTCCCAAGTACTGGGATTACAAGCGTGCGCCACCACACCCAGCATGTCTTTGGCTTTAATTGTTAGGAAGTTTCTGTTTGATCTGCACCAGCCAAATGCCCAGCCACATGGATGGCATAGGAGAGGAAGGAAACGCATCTCAGCTTCCTTGTCCTCTCCAAAATAAAAAATAAAAAGACACTCTGGTGCCTGTACAGGGAGTGCAATGGCGCCGTAACCTTGATTCCCTTCTGCCCACCATCCCTGTTTAGAAAGCCACTGAATCCGCAGTGGCGGCCTCAAGTTTTAGATAAATGTCCCAGCTGACGCTTGCCAGGGTATGAGATTAATTCAAGTTTTACTCATTACAGCCCCTCTTTCTTTGAAAGCGTGTGAGCCCAACATGATGGATGACCGGGCTTCCAGGCCCAGCCCACTGGGGTCATGGGAGGGCTCTGTTATGTCTTTTTAAGTCTGAAGAGGGAATTTTCTGTCTCGGGTGGTCAGGGTTATCTGCAAGAGGCTCACAGTCGTTTTTAATCTTGGGCTCTCTTCTCCCCAACATCCCTGACCTGCCGCCCGGGGTTCTTTTTATTACAATAAATAAATAAGTGGAATCATTCAGCAAGAGGGGCCCTTGTTTCTGTGGTATTGAAAAGGGAAGAGCAGCGCTCATGAATACCATTGAAACTGTGTTTTCTTTCATTTTAGATTGCCTTTTAAACTTCATATACCATCACTTATGAATATGCCACAAAACATATAAATATATAAAAAAGAAATATTAGACATTCTAAATTAGTAACTAATAAATTAATCAAGGAAAGTAAAATAAGCACTACCTTAAGAATGAAGATTGTATTAATCATGAAAGTTGGAAATGAAATACATAATGTATATCCCTAATCTGCAATCTGAAATGCTCCCAAATCCAAAAGTTTTGAGCACCCACATGGTGCCACTGGTGGAAAATTCTACATCTGGACTCATGTGACAGTCTCAGTGAAAACACATGTGCACTGAGACTATTGTATACACTTACCTTCAAGTGTGTAAGATATAGATGAAACAAATGAATTTCCTGTTTAGACTTGGGTTCTATCCCCAAGATAGCCATTATGTATATACAAATATCCCAAAATAGACTCCTGGTCCCAAGCATTCCAGATAAAGGATATTCAACCTGTAATGTTATTTGATGTTTTTAAAAGTGGAAAACTAAAAATAAAGTGTGACAATGATTTTGTTTTCTAATTGTGAGCATATTTTCACACAAGCTATTAGAGCCTCCCAGAAAGTTTCTTCTGCTCTTAAAGTCCTTGAGGAAACATGGAGAAGATAATCATAACCACTCCAAGTATTTCTCCTATTCCGTATCATCAAATAATCTCATCTTTTTTATTTGATGTATTTAAGAAGCTTTAAAATAAAATAAAAAACGGTTGTGTTCTTCAGCAAAGACTGTAATCTGTGACTATTAGAAAGCTCTAGTTTTTGTTCAAAGACAACATTTCCGGTTTGTTCTCAGTTCTTTTTTAGACATGGAGATTCCACATGGAAGTTACATGTATCCATTTTAATTTGGTCACATCCATAATCCACGTGGTCAGAAAGTCTTTGACCTAGTGTCAGATTTATTCTTAGAATACCTTTGGTACACTGCCTGTTTTTTCTTGCGGCTTTTGGAAACACACAGTTGAGAGAGCAATCTTCTCAACTCCAGTGTCCTGTTCACTTCCAGGTATCAGTGCACCGTGTTGCTCTTGGGTGTGTCTCAAGGTCTAAGCCATGCAGAGCTCAGGTGGTTGTTGTTATTGTTGTTGTTTTGCAGTACGGAGGATTAAACCCAGGGCCTTGCATCTGCTAGGCAAGCTCTCTACTGCTGAGCTACACCCCCAGCTCCATTTATTTACTTATTTATTTATTTTGTATTGGAGGTTGAACTCAGAGGTATTCTACCTCTGAGCTACACCCCCAGCCCTATTTTATTTTTTTGTTTTGAAATAGGTTCTCGCTAAGTTACTGAGGCCAGCCTTGAACCTACAATCCTTCTGTCTCAGCCTCGCAAGTGCTGGGATTACAGGCGTGTGCCACCAAGCCTGGTTCCTTTTTTAAAAGGTTTTATTTTGTGAAAGGATCTCACTAAATCATCCAGGCTGGCCTTGAACTTGTGATCCTCCTGCCTCAGTCTCCTGAGTAACTGGGATTACAAGTATGCGCCACTGCACTCAGCAGAACTAAAATTTTAAAATAGCAATTCAGTGGTTTTAGGCAGATGTATGATATTTTGGTTCTTAAAACATAACAAGGTATAATAAGAATACCAAAAACTGGTATTGCAGTATGTTGAGTTGGTAACTGGGGCTTAGGAGAGAGGAAGAAGGTCCTGTTCATGAGAAGGATAGACAGCCACCTGGTGATGTGGCCAGGGGCCAGGGTCAGTTAGAAAGCATATCCTATCTCCCAGAGTTTTTCCACGCGGGTTGGGGTGTCCAGCTCTCCTTTGCACAATACCGCGTCTCAGACATCTCTTGAGTCTGATAACTTGTTCTTAAAATTTTCTTTTCTTTCTTTTTTTTTTTTTGCGGTACCGGGAATTGAACCCAGAGGCGTTTTACCTCCGAGCTACACCCCCCTCCCCTATTTTTTATCCTTTATTTTGAAACCGGGTCTCACGAAGTTGCGGAGGGCCTCACTAAGTAGCTGAGGCTGGCTGCGAACCTGGATTCTCCGGTCTCCGCCTCCCAAGTACTGGGATTACAAGCGTGTGCCACCACGCCCGGCAAAATTTTCTTAAAATAAAACAAACCAAAGGGAAATTAACCCAAATTCTTCTGGACATATTTTGCCCAGCTCTTAGAAAAAATCTGGAAGCCCTGTTATTTCATATAATACATAACTGAATAGATAATCAAGTACTTTTGCTTGAATATATACCCCGCATTCACTATAGAAATCTGTCATGTGCATTTAGAAGTCAGACTATCACGGCAGAATGGTTTGTCTTTTACACCCTGATCTACCTAGGTCTTGTGAGTTCTGAGTAAAACTTCATTACATGACAAAGTCTTTCTCTCTGCTTAATCTTTCTTTCCCAAGTTCATTGCTGAGAGTTATTGCTACCTTTTAGAAGGAAAATATTTCTTTTATGTTGCTCCTTTAAAGCGATTGTGCATTACTAAGTGTAAAGTTATTTTCTAAACTTTCTCTCACCTGTCTCTTTCCCTTTTTTCTTTTTGTTTGGCTATTAAATTGGAATGAGACGCCTGTAACTTTTTGGTTTTAGTGGTGACGCCCGGGGAGGGGTGGCTTTAAGGACATGGGCTCTCTGTTCTGCATGAAAGAGAACTCCCCGTGGCCCTCTGATGTTAAAGGTGGAAATATTTGTGCCACAATCGGCACTTAGCAAAATGTATCACTATTTAGAGCTATAATCTTTTATGGACTCTTTTATTATTTATTGTAAATCTTTCTTTTTGCAGCCCTGTGCTGTTGACCCCACAGCCCCGGCCTGAAATTGTCCAGTCTCAGTGACAGCACAGACCTGTCACATCTTAGCCTTTAGCTTCTCTACAGGAGAAAAAACATACTTATACACTTGCGGTATCCATTTCACTTTAATCCAGAAAAGGAACTCAAATAGGTGAAAGTTTTATAAGACATCTTTTCTAAGTCATGAAACACAAAGCAAAGTAATGGTGAACTTGGGCTGTTTTGAGTCCAAACCAACAGCTCCCAGATGCCACCACTGAATATTTATGAGATATTTAATTGAATTAGCTATGTCTCCCAGGTAGCTGCTCTATGTCCAGGACAAAAGGGAATAAATATGTTGTAGTCAGTGGTAATTTTGTTAAATAAAAATAACTGATGATCCGGATCCCTCTCCCATTAGGTATTAGTTTCAACATCCTCTTCTACCACCTTTTTATCAAAAATATTAACCAGAAATCAATTTTTTGGATAATGTTTGCCTTTTTCACTTCTTCAGCCCACCTTCTGAGAGAGGGGCCTTTTTATAATAAAATGACAGTATTTTTAATGATAATATTATATAATGAAAATATTGATATGATTATCGATATTAATATTTATTGTTATAATATATTGAAAATAATGATAATAACAGTATTTTTCATAAGAACATGGCAGCTGGAGAATCAGGAAAGGACTGTATGACCTTCACAAACTGGCTCCTTTTGTAGAATAATATGTAACAGAGTCATGCTACCAGGAGGAGGACTGTATAAATGTGCTCAGAGAATGTGGTCAAGTCAGCTCGCTTGCTTGCTTGGTGCATGCGTGCGTGTGTGTGTATAAACCGAGGGACATTCTACCTCTGAGCTACACCCCTAGTCCTTTTTATTTTTTATTTTGAAACAGGCTCTCGCTAAGTTGCTGAGGCAGGCCTCGCAACTGCGATCCTCTTGTCTCAGCCTCCCAAATGCTGAGTCAGCTTTATTTCAATTAATGTTTTCCTCCCTGGGAAGATGCAACTGCGGTTCCTCTGTGCAGGGCGCCTCCTAGAACTTCCATCCCCAACACCTTCTCCCAAGAATGACAGTCGCCAAACAGCATGGCCGAGGTGCCAGCACCTTCCACAGTGCTATGTCCACTGCAAAGTGCCAGTGGGCTGGGGCACTTTAGACTGAGGCACAGGAGAAGAAAAAGAGCTTATGTAATATTGTCTCAGCATCCTAACAATAACCTCCCTCAGCCTAAAGTTGTGAGTGTCGATCTTCCGTGCTCTGGGCGCATGCTCGGGAGCTAAAGATGCCCCGTGTTCTGAGAGAGTTCATCCCACTTGGCAGGCACATGGTCTACCCAGCAGGCTGAACATGTACAGGACTCCTTCAGGGCATCCTGCAACAGGGGGGACCAAAAAAAGTACCATACCGGTGTGTATGTGGCCGTGGTGCGACCATGAGCAGCGTAGCGGTGCTGGAATCGAGGCTTAAAAACACCTACTGGCCTTATCACTCTTCCTTTTCACTTAGGTTGCACAGAGACTCGCATGCCCTCAGAAGCAGTGGGTACAGGAAACAGACTGTTCAGAATTGCAAATTGACCAGGCCTGTGGGTTGTAGAAATCCTAGCTTTTAGAAGTAATGGCTAGAATCATTTTCACTTGCTCCGTTTCCAAATTGCAAAAGACTTCCTTCAGCTACCTCGGCTCCTCCGTACTGAAATGGCTGTGCTCCAACTCTCCTGTTTCTTTTGCTTTTTCCTTTCCATGAAGGACTCGTGGGTCTGTGTTGTCCACAATTCCCTAGGTATTGAGAGCCCACATGACAGGCAACCCACATAGGAGGTTAGAGTACAGGCAGTGATGACAATCTACCTGGATCAAATCCTGGCTTAGCTCCTGGGCTTTGGCAACAACCAGACCAAACTTGTCTGTGCCTAAGCCGCTTCCTCTGTAAAATAGGGCTAGTAACCATGGTAGCTACCCCCATCAAACTCTCGTGAGAATTAACTGAAGTCGACACACACAAAAGCACTTTTAAAAAAGTGCTAGATACGTAGTGTTAGTTGCTATTGTTTATTGAGCATGTACTGTGGGCTAAGAACTTTTAACATGAAATATCTCATTGGATGCTTACAGCACCCCTCTAATGATGGTGTTTTACTGTGGTTTTTTTTTTTTTGGTTTTGGGTTTTTTTTTTTGCGGTACCGGGGATTGAACCCGGAGCGTTCTACCTCCACGCTACACCCCCGGCCCTATTTTTTTTATACTTTATTGTGAAACCGGGTCTCACAAAGTTGTGGAGGGCCTCGCTAGGTAGAGAGAGAGAGAGAGAGCTGAGGCTGGCTGCGAACCCGGATCCTCCAGTCTCCGCCTCCCAAAGTACTGGGATTACAAGCGTGCACCACCACGCCCGGCTATGATGGTGTTTTTGAACCTCTTTCCAATGATGAAACTGAGGCAAGAGAGGTTATTAACTTGACAAAGTTCACTTAAGGCCAATAAGGAGTTCAGACACACTCAAATCCTTCTGATTCCAGACTGTTACACCACCGCTGGCCAGCTCTCTGCACGAACGCAGAGCATCGCACTGGTGTGTGTAGCCTGAGACTCGCGCTCTGCTATCCTAGTGTCTTCGCTTTATAGATAAGACCCTATGCTGCCTTGACTTCTGGAAGTTTCTCCATTGATTCTCACCCCCTCTGGAACCCTGCTCCTTTTGCACATTTGTGGTCTTCAGCATGACTCCTAATTCTCTGCTCCTGAAGAAGAGTCTTTTCTAGGGAAGGCGAAGCTGGCATCTAGATTAGAAAATTATTTGGAAAGTTGCTGCCCTCGGGGGTGCTCTCCCTTTCGACTCAGTCTCTTCCGAGCAGCCCAGTGATCGCAGGGCTCTGTCCTCACATCGGTTGTCAGTCTGCACTGTCAAGGAGAGATGTGCGTGTGCAGACCTGGCTATTGCCACCCCTAGCACGGCCGAGGAGGCTATGCCCCACACACAGCACGCGCCTCTGCCCGCTGCGCCCAGGACCCTTAGAGTGAGTTTTGAATGCACTTGTCGTTTTTATGTGCCCTCTCCTTTTTTTTTTTTTTTTTTTTTTTTGTGGTACTGGGGATTGAACCCGGGAGCATTCTACCTCTGAGCTACATCCTCAGCCCTATTCTATTTTTATTTTTGAAACAGGGTCTCGCTAGGTTGATGAGAGTCTCACTAGCTGAGGCTGTCCTCGAACCTGCGATCCTCCTGTCTCAGACTCCCAAGTACTGGGATTACAAGCATGCGGCACCACACCCGGCTGTGCCCTCTTTTAAACTCTTCTTTGATCTGCATGGGCTGCTGCTGGCTTGCAGTGATGGCCACCAGCATCACCGTGTCCCGTGTGGACTGCAGCTGTGGGCACCTGCCTTGCCTTCTGCAAGTGCCCCAGCCTCCCTGTCCGCTGCAACCAGACCGATGTCCCAAAGACCAAAGTCCCATGCCGTCACCCCCTTACTTAAGACACTGCCATTCTTCCACCAGTCAGGACAGAGCTGTGGACCCTGCACCAGGGCCCAGCCTCCTCTCCCCCACACTGGGCTTCCTGCCAGCCCTGCACACTGGCTCTACTCTGGCGGGACCATGTTCACAGCTTGGAACACTGATGGCCCTCTCCCTTCTGCCCAGTAGGGCTTCTGCAGGCCCTGGCGGGCCAGCCCTGGGCGACACCGCGTCCCCTGTCACAGCCTGAGCAGCTGTGCGGTTTCCTTTCACATGTGTGGCTGGTGGGTTACTGCACTCCTCTCATGCAGCCCACAGCTCCCCGAGATCCCCAGCCATGGCCAGTGGCACTGGCCCTTACATTCCCAGGGTCACCACGTCGTGGGCACTCGCTGAGCAGTTACTGTAAATGGGGGGGGCTGTCGCCATAAACAACTGTAGTAGTTACTGTAAAAATGAAGGCAGCGCTGGGTCTCTCGGTGGCAGTGCTATTTCTAGACGTCCTTTCTAGAGTTCTTGGTGTCCCCAAAGGGAAGTCTCTCCATTTCAGACCTGCAGCTCCAGGAGCTCCCCGAACCCTCAGACTTTGAGGTGGCTTCTACGGCCAGAGTCACATCACAAGGAAGGCCATTGCCTGAGCTTCTCCCTGTGCCCCACAGTGCTTCCCTGTGGACTGTCCACTCAGAAGAGGGTGTCACGGTCGCCTTGTGCATGCGCTTCAGAGCTAACAAGGTGGGAATTGAGAAAAGCTACACTTGGACTTGACCAGCAGTCGTCCCACCTCCTTGAAAGTTCCTTGGTCCTTAGCAGTTATTTTTATTTTTTATTTTTTTATTTTTTTGCAGTACCGGGGATTGAACCCAGGGGCGTTCTACCTCCGCGCTACACCCCCGGCCCTATTTTTTATACTTTATTTTGAAACCGGGTCTCACGAAGTTACGGAAGCCTCACTAAGTAAAGAGAGAGAGAGAGAGACAGGGAGAGAGAGAGAGAGTGAAAGAGAGAGAGAGAGTTGAGGCTGACCGCGAACCCGGATCCTCCAGCCTCCGCCTCCCAAAGTACTGGGATTACAAGCGTGCGCCACCACGCCCGGCATCTTAGCAGTTATTTTTAAGGAAGGGCTGAGCACTTACTTTTCGCCGGACACTATGCAGAGCACATTGCATGGACTCTCTTATTGAACCCTCACAGCTCCTCTGTGAGGTGTGGGTGCTGTTAACCCATTCTATACCCAAGAAATGAAGGCTCAGAGAAGTTAAGCAGTTTGCCCAAGGTCACACTGCTATTCAGTGGTGGAGCTGGAGTTTGGACCCAGAACTGCCTCTTCTCCAGTGTGCCCTGAGCCACCATGCCACGCTGCCTTATCCTTTAAAATGTTTCTCTCAAGTCCAAGCCAGGTGTGGTGGCACATGCCTGTAGTCCCAGTACCTGGGAGGCTGAGACCGGAGGATCACAGGTTTGAGGCCAGCCTCAGCAACTTAGCAACCCTGTTTCAAAATAAAAAGGGCTGGGGTAGAATGCCCTTAGGTTCAATCCCCAGTACCAAAAAAAAAAAAAGTTGCTCTCATTTGCAGCTTATGAGGCATTTGAAATAAAACTATAAATCTCCCCCTTCCTTTCTACCCACTCCCACTGCCTACAGCCTGTTCTGCAGTGCTGAGGATCGAACCCAAGGCTTCGCACATGCTAGGCAAGCGCTCGATTACCGAGCTACTCCTCCAGCCCTTTTTCAGTTTTGACACAGGGTCTCACTAAGTTGCCCAGGCTTAAATTGTTTTGTGTTTAAGATATAAATTAAAAAAAAAAACATGCCAGGCAAAGTTGCATTCAATCTAGCCTAACAGTCCTTTGAAAACTAGACTATCAGTGTGTGTTTTGCTTAAAAAAAAAGTCTGTCTCCCACTTTCATCTAATCCTTTGTAGTATTTAATAACAATCACCATAGCCTTGTGTCATGTTCAGGAAAACAGTGGTTAGGAGAGGCCTGTGCATTCCAGGCATGTGCCCTGGAATCCAAGCCTTCCCTGAGCTGCTGTTTTACAGGGACTGATTCCTCCAGGATGCATTGCCCCGCCTCCTGGGAAGGTGCAGCCAATCCGGGGCCCTGCGGGAGTCGGGGTGGGACTTAAGGAGGAGCCAGGAATCTCACCCCTCCCTCTGCCTCCCTCAGCCACCCCTGCTCCACCTCCTCCTGCAGGCTCCTTCAATTTTCACCAGGTGGCCCCAGCCCCCGGGCTCCGTTTGTCCCTCCAACCTCAGCTCTTCCCATCTCCAGGCTGTGTTGCTGCCCCGTGGTCTTTCCAACACCTGGTACCCAGTTCCCTGGTTGAGTTTTCTCTCTTGGACTTAGAACTTTGTTTCCCAGGTCGGACTCTGATGGATACTGCGGTATTCTCACACGCTGTGTGATACTTATTCACTATTTTAGAAGGATGGAAGGTGGACCCTGTGTGCGAGTTAGAACCCTCGCATTTAAAGTATCCAAACCTTTCCCTCACTGTGGCAGTGGTATGAGGGGGGAAGCCTGGCCGTAGTCCGGTGGCCCTGGATCTAGTTCTAGCTGGTCACTAGAGGACCTCAGGGTCCCTCAGGTTAGGGCTTCCCTTGTATGTAAAATAAAGGTGCTCCTGGGTCCTTTCCTGCAGCCCCATCTCCTGGCGTTGACTCCCTCAGAACCAGCCCAGTGCTGGGTTGCAGTGCAGTGTCTGTGGGGACTGTCAGTGTCAATGGCCCTGGTTCCAGCCATCTTCTGATATATGCTGTTGATCCTTCCGGTGTCAGGTGTCAGATTAGGGGTGAGCCCCCCCCCCCCCGGGAAAAACCACAGGGAGTCCCTTTCTGATTCTGACCCAGGCAGTCGGCCCTCATTGGGGCACAGAAAGCCTTGAGCAGGAGTAAATCCCACTGCTCAGTTGTCCCCTCAGTGGGCTTAACGGTGTTTCAAAGGTCATGATTCATCTGTGCCCCCTAAATATAAGACCAACTGGCACAACGGGCAGATGGCACTAGTCTGGTGTAACGTACTTTGTCTGTTTCAAGCACAATCTTATATTCTTTAAACATCGTTTAAAACAGCACCTTATCCAGTATTGTGTGTCTGAATTTATTTGGGGTCAGGTGCTCTGGGTGTCTTAAGTAACTTTAATTTACTAAATCTCACTTCTCCCCCCCCACCCCCAGCCCTTTCTTTTCAGAAGACACATTTAGACAATCACCATTCACCTCCAATTCAAAAGATCTGTCGCCCCATGAATCAGCGCTCCATGGAAGAATACCTGCGCCAGGTATGGAAACGACGTTGACTTTGCTTCTAAGAATGGCTTTTGTGAAATGTGCGAATTTTCTCATGCTTGCAGCTTATGTCTTAGAGTTCTTCCTCTGAGGCTGGGTTTTTGGAAAGAGGGAGAAACGCCATTGAAACAGCCACCAGAGTTTAGTAAAATAAAATGTGGACCGCGATAACCTCTTCATCTTTCTTTTAAAAGCTATCTATCGCTTTTAAGAGCTGATTGTCCTTAATTGCTGATATTTTGGCCATATAGTGAACTTCTTTTTCTTTTAAAGCAGCACAGTGTAACCTGAAAGCGATTTGCCTTACACATTAGTATTTCAGGCAGGAAGCCAGCAAGATAGGAGAGGCTGTGGCGAGAGCACAGCCCCCAGTCGGGCAGCTCCTGATACTGGCGGGGTGTGGGCCCCCACAAACACCACTTACGTTTCCATAGAAGCAACACAGCTCATCGAGAAAATCTTGCCGCCCGGATTCCATCCCTCTTCTGAGCCAAAGTAGCTACATATACCCATCAGATGTTCTCTTTGCCATCTCAGCCATCAGTATATAATTTCTTACTCATTCTTCCTTTTTCATTTTTCCTCTCCAGAGTAAAAGAAAAGATGTGCATGCTGGCCTTTTATCAACAGCAAGGCCATCCCTCAGGGCTTACGTGTGTGTTCTCGGAGTCATTATGAAACATCTGAGAACCACTCACAGTAGTCCCGACTCCCTCCCCTTCCCCACCCCCTCCCCCCACCAGGCCAGCAGCCTGGAACTTCCCGCCAGTTGTTACCTCCTCCCCAGCTGTTGACAGAATCTCAGAAGCGCTGTTTGTGTGAGGGGGGTACCATCCTTATTCATTCCTCCCGGAGAGCAGAGAGGGAGCCCAAGGCCACATGTGTGTGTGAGAAGGGCTCATAGAAGGGTTGTTGGCCACATAACCCCTTCAAGAATAAAGTCCCAATGCCCTCTGTGTCCCCAAGGTGGCCTGTGTCACAGAGCCCTGGAGAGCTGATTATTTTGCAATACGGAAAGAGTCTTAGTCTTCTGAAATAGTGGTCAGTGGCAGTGGTCTGTGACACAGTGGGGGAAAGGTGATGGTCCTTCTTTAGCATTGTTACGACAGATCACCGCTTCTCGTTTCCACACACGCGGCCAGAGTCCAGGTGCATGCGTGCTCTTTCGCCTCCCAGGCAGGGCTTTTCTGCTCAGCCCCCAGAAATGACACGCTTACACAAGAACATGTTACATAATAGCTGGTTCTAGAGGTGGAAAGAAATTCTGCTTAGTTTATGTCTTCATTCTCAAACAAGGCCTCTTGGAACTACTGTTTACTTCCCACCGTGTCATTTTGAATAGCCATCTCCCTGGTCCCAAAATTATTGCCCTGCCGTTAAGTTGATGGATTGTGACTTTCTAATGTCAAAATAACTGCCTAGGAATTGCCTGTCAGAGTGCTGTGACCCGTACGGCCAGCCTCCCGTGATGTATGTACAAGCCTTGCGTTGCTGGTGAAATGTTTGGTTTGGCTGTGTTTAAAGAAAGGTTTATTGGTCAAGTTTAGAAGAGCCATAGGAGTATATGTTTAACTGTGCGTAGGGGGATTTTCTGTGATTCGCTTGATAGACTTGTGTTACACGTTAGATAAACTCATACTTAAAAGCAGTAACTTATTTTGGGGGAGGGGAGGTCAGCATAAATGGGATTTTTTTCATGTAAATCTACCCTGCTAAGGATAATCAATCTATTGTACTTCAACAAAACTGCCTTTAGGTGGAAGAAAACCAAAATGATTGCTTATATATTTATATTTTGCTAAAATAAACAGCTAGAAAGGGTCTTTTGTGTTTTAATAAGCAAGGTGAAAAATGTTTGGAAATAGGGCTAGAATTAGGAGAATTTAAAATGATAGGGACAGCACTGTGGTCATGAAGTTCTTGTAATGTGAACATAGTTTTGTAAGGAAAACCCCAGTAATTTGGACAAACTGTGGAGAAGACCAATGTGAATTAACCAAAGTTCACAGTATGGGGACTTCTAAAGAAAATGTATTTATTTCAAGTCCAGATGTATAAATGGCCATTAGAAACCTACTACAGTTCCCCAATCCTTTAATCACAATTCTGAAATGCAAAAAAAAGCTTTTCTGTGGCTGAACCTAACGGGAGGCTATTGGTGTATTACAACGAGGGGGAAACTCTTACATGTTGTTGGAGAAGTATCAATGTGTTGGGGTGTTTCATAAAATATGTTTTGTGCACAGTATTATCTGAAAGCAGAAGAAGGGTGGATCCCAAAATACATGTGGCTCCAAGGGCTCTCCAGTAGATATTGTGGACCTACATTTAGTCTAGTATTCCACTGAATCCTGTGCTGGGGAATAAGGAATTTGAAGCTACAGTTGAGGATCTTAAAAGTTCTGGGGTTAAAAGAGTCACAGATGCTTATGGAAAATTTTGGAAGATCATCTGAGCAGCAGATGGCCGAGTGTAAGAGATTATGGGGGCAAAAACCAGGAGCCCAACAAAGGTCTTCTAGTTGGAGGGCAGCATTATGATGAGGGCCTGGGATAGAGAGAAAGGAGGAGGGGGCTGGAGAAAGAGACAGGGCGAGTTGACTTATCAGCTTTGCCATAAGCAGGATGAATTAGTGGATGATAGTGGCTGGGCAGAAATGGGGAAGCCAAGAAGGAGACAACTGGCTTTAGTGACCGGGTAGAACATTTATTGTTAGTCTATAAATGAAAGCCTCGGGGTCCTTAGAAGTCTCCTCCCAGGTATTTTAAAAGTTACCACTAAAATATTATTTCTACTCTTTATTTACTTAGCAAACGTGTTCTTTCCATAGAAAACATGAAGACAAATGTCAGCCCAGAGAATTATCTTAGATTCCCAGTCTAGAGATCATAATTAATGAGGTTTAATGTGCCTAGTGCCAATCTTAAGAAATCCCTGGCAAATGCTTCATACATACAGTGTTATTTCAATAATGTATCTTAGTACAGCCTTATACACACCATAGTTGGAATATGAAGTATCTTCCAAACGCTCATGTTTTGAGGTCTTGGGTGCCAGGCTTTGACACTCTTGGGAAGTGGTAGAACCTTTAAGAGGTGGGGCCTAGTGGAAGGAAGTTAGGTCATTGGGGGCATGCCCTTGAAGGAGGAATTGGGACCCCAGCCCCTGCCTCTTCCCCCCTCTCTTCACTTCCTGGCCACCATGAGGTAAACAGGCCTCCAGTTGGATGAAAACAGGCCACCAGTTGGATGAAATTCTCTTCCAGGCCCCTTCCCAGTAAAGCCACAGGTCAGGCAGAGGAGGTGCTGGCTGAGGGTATCATTTAAGGCAGAAATGGGCCAAGGGGATCCATTGTAGACTCAGTTGTGTTGTGACTGCGTTTCAGGCCTGATGGAGAAGGAGGACGCAGTGAGGGGGATAGCAGAGCAGGGTGAGGTTGGTAGAACTGTGGACTGTGAAGATATCGAGAATAGCACAGTTAACTAGGCATTTGCCTTGGGCAGATGGTATCTGAAACTCACAGCTGCCACCGACGAAGAGAAACAGAATAAACACAGAGCTTCACGGTGTCCTGGCCTCGGCTGTTGCCAGTATTTCTAGACTGACTTTCCTAAGAGCCAAAGAATGCACAGGAGCCAACGCTGTCACTTACTGCGAGTGTCTTAGAAGTAACATCAGGAGTATATCTGTGTGTGTGTGTGTGTGTGTGTGTGTGTGTGTGTGTGTGTGTGTGTAACCCAGGGCCTCGCTCATGCTAGGCAAGCACTCTACATCCCCAGCCCAGGAATCCTTATTAAAATGATGAGGTAAAAACATCTGCTAGAGAGATACAGGCACAAAATACCCTGAAAGCCATGGATGGATTACTGAGTATACCCAGGGTGGTGTGGTGTTGCTGGTGGTGATTTTACAAAAGAAATAAAAGAGCTTTCCTATGGTGGGTGAGATAGAAATTACAGACTGTGTGTAATTTAATGTGCTTTAATTTATAGTGGTCTCGCTTGTACAAGATTCACATTAACAGAAGGAAGATTGTGGAGTCAGGTGTTTTTCGGGCATGCAGGGCCCTCCTATATTGAGTAGACCCATTACCATTGTATCTGAAGCTATTTATGTTTTCCCATCGCCTTTCAGTAAACAAGGGCTATTAAGGGAAATGTATAAGAGTATGTCTTCCTACTGCCTTGAAACAATGCAAAGCTTCAGTTCTGCATCATGATGATTTTGAAGTCACAGTATGTTTGTTCTGTATTAAGCCAAAAAACAAAAACACAGCCAGAGCGGGTGTGAAGGAAAATGTGGGTCTCCGTGGGATTCTTTCATAGTGTTGGGAGTCACCAGTGCTTCTGTTTGTTATTTCAGATGGAGCCTGGAGTTAGATGATGTAAAACACATCAGCAAATTATATTTATAAATCCCTACACCCATTCTTTTCTAACTTTCCTTAAAAACAAAAACAAACAAACAAAAAACCTCTTTGTGTTGTTACTTATAACGTACTAATAAGAAAAGGGAAAATAGAACATAGAACATTAGCACCCCTCCAAAAACAAGCTTCTTTGGGTAGACACGGGGAAAATTTAGTTTCTTTCAGGACTAGGTATGTCAATCGGGACTTGATGCTAAATCAAAAGACTGGGTTGGAATTGTTGGCCTTGTCCCTGGGCTAATTTGTGATCCATTTTCCCCTCTCTGCTCTGCCCATCAATCTACTCCAAGCAGTACCATGTCACATACTTTTCTGAAATCTAAATAAATCTTGCATTACAGTTCCACCTGCCGGAACCCTCAGCCTGCCATGCTCCTGGACTGATAGGAAAGACAGTTGGCTTAAAGATGCATCTTAATGTGTGCACACCACTTTCCCTTCTGTTGAGACTCCCCGACTCATACTGAGGGACAGACACCGAGACACAAAGCAGTCCTGGACAAAGCATGCTCTCCAATCCTTTCCCAAACACAGCAGATTCTTTTTAAATTCAGACTAAGTCATAGATAAACAATAGCACATCGGATATGGGTGCGTATCTTTAACTTAAGCTCCTTTTTGATGACACAGAGTTCATTCTGAACAGAGAAGGAAGCGCACAGGTATCAAGAACCTACTCAGTTGTCAGGCACAGGACACATGTCACCTCATCTGACTGTGGAAACAACTCACTGAGACATGGGAATCACCCACAATTTGCAGATGACTAAATGGAGGTTCAGAAGATTTAATGACTTGTTCCAAGTCATAGAGTTGATGAGTGGCAGCCCAGGAACGCAAGCCCAGGAGTACACAGCACATTTCTGCCCTCTCATGCTTCCTAGTAAGGCCAATGACGCGTTACCTGCCAGTGAGCAGAACAGCAGCCTCCCCGGCGTCCGCCCACACGCAGCCCTAGCACTGGCCGTTCTCTATTGCTGATGGACTGCCTTCTTTCAGTTAGAAGTAAAAAGTAGTCCTTTAGCCAGGCATGGTGGTGCATGACTATATTCCCAGTACTCAGGAGGCTGAGACAGCAGGATCACAGGTTTGAGGCCGGCCTCAACAACTTAGCAAAATAAAAATTTTATTTTTAATTTCAAAATAAAAAATAAAATAGGGCTGGGGGTGTGGCTCAGAGGTAGAATGCCCTCGAGTTCAATCCCCAGGACTCCCACACACACACACACACAAAAGTAGTCCTTGAAATAGGATACTTTGAAGAATTTGTATGATAAGTATTGATTGCTGATGACTGTCATTCTAATTTTGCACTCTTACATTTCTCTTTTCTCTCTTCCTTTAATGCCTGGTAATGTCACTTGAACTATTCCCTGACCTGGGACTTGAGTCGATTTTAATGCTCAGCTTGGTTCATAGAGATGGTTTTACGAAGCCATGTTAAAACTGTCTGGTTAAATCAAACACATCATGCTGAACTCACTGGTGATCTAGTCAGCAATGGGGATGAGAAAGTTCTAGATGGGGATTCAGAAGAACTAGGGTTCAGTCCAGCGCACTTTCTGGTAGAATGATACTAGAAAGTCTCCAAGCTCCTTCCATATCCTCTCTGTTTCAAAAGTCCTGCCATCTGCCCTGGCACTCCTAACTTCACCACCGGTTCCTTTCTGGTCTTCTTGGAGCCAAGGCCATGTGCTAGTGCACAGGAAACTCAGAGTCTAGTCTAGAAGACTTACCCCTAAACTCCTCCTCCCCCACTGGGAGCTGGGAGGGGACCAGTCACCACGAGTTGTTCTTTTTTTTTGCGGTACCAGGGATTGAACCCAGGAGCGTTCTACCTCCAAGCTCCACCCCCGGCTCTATTTTTTATCCTTTATTTTGAAACCGAGTCTTGCGAAGTTGCGGAGGGCCTCACTAAGTAGCTGAGGCTGGCCGCGAACCGCGATCCTCCGGTCTCCGCCTCCCAAGTACTGGGATTACAAGCGTGCGCCACCACGCCCGGCACAAGTTGTTCTTGAAAGGCATACCTGGTACTGGGTAGCGGCAGTGACTGGGAGCAGCATGTAAAGGACTCCTATGAAGCCGGCATGTCCCATTTCTTTCCTGGCTACTGGTTATATGCATGGGTAATTTTGTGGAAATTCACCCAGCTGGGTACTTAAGACATTATTTCTGCATTTGTCAAAACTGGTTGGCTTATTTACAAATAGGCCGGGGGGGGA
The DNA here is from genome assembly GCA_004027185.1 of Glis glis. NCBI lineage: Eukaryota > Metazoa > Chordata > Mammalia > Rodentia > Gliridae > Glis > Glis glis. Next base: position 4,388 of record PVJS01002484.1, on the reverse strand, counting down.
GGGGGTGTTAAGTGCACACCTCCAGGCCATCGGTGGGAGTGCACAGAGCTACTTCAGACTATGACATCGATGATGGTGACAAGATTCAATTATACAACTTACAGTTTGCAGGAACGTATCTGTTTGTAGCACAAGCAAGTGGCCCCGCACTGAGGACACATAGGCTGTACGTCCTCTTGCTGTTGCATTTCAAATCAGAAAGCTCTGCTGCACTTCTCTTCACATTCCTTTGAGCTACTTGGTAGATAAGATGTAGTCTGTGCAGTTATTTACTAGAGAAAGAAAGTTTTATGGTTATGGATTTTCCTAATGCAGATAATGTTATGAGACTGAAAATCTGTGTCCTCACAAGTAGCCCTCCGTCTGCCCCTCACCAGCTGAGTGTGTCTTAGTGTAGGTGTATTCCAAAGCAGAGTTGCTGACTTGCTAAACACTATTTGTGGGGAAAGGTCTTTCATTAAGCACTGTTGGTTTTGTGTCCAAGCTAGCCCTTCTTACAACTTTAACTAGTTAAAGTAGTCATCGTGGATATGTAGAGACCAACAATTACACTAAAGTATAGGTTTTCTTAAGGGGTGAAAATCTTTATGAAGGAGAAATTAGTATCCAGTTTAGACACCTCACCTGAGGTATCTAGAAAAGCCACAAAGATAGAGGGGGAAAACATGATTGTTTGACTAAGCTATTTATCTGTGCCCATATGGTACCTGAGTTGAGTCACTTGGTACCAAAGATAATTATCAACACTTTTGTACTTGGTAGGAAATGGTCCAAAAGTCCCCCCTCCCTTTTTTTGGTACTGGGGAATGCACCCAGGAGCATTCCACTTCCAAGCTCCACCCCCAGTTCTTTTTATCTTTTATTTTTTGAAACAGGGTCTCGCTAGGTTGCTGAGAGTCTCATTAAGTTGCTGAGGCTGGTCTCAAACCAGCGATCCTCCTATTGCAGCCTCCCAAGTACTAGGATTACAGGCATGTGCCGTCACGTCCAGTTCCAAAAGCTCTTTTAAAGTTCCAGTTTGAGGACTTTATTTCTCAGACCCAGGTGACCCCCCTGGGTTATGGCCACTTTGAACTTGTTCCTGTATCTTCCTCTGAGCAGAGCAAATATATATGTGCTCACATAAAATATTCTAAACGCTGTTTCCCAGAGCTCAGCAGTGCCTGCGGTTGTGTTTTTACTTTTGCAAAGACTATTTAGATGCCTTCAGAATGAATAGCGCTCTAAAAGGCCAAATTCTTGAGTCTGTGTAATGGATGATGGAGAGTATTTGTTTGAAAATTGCAATGTAGTGACCCTGGCTTCAGTTTGGGACGGGCTAATTCAATCTACAAGGCCTTTTTTTATATATACAATATGTTCTTCCATTCCTTTGCTATCAAAAATACATATTCTCATTTCATGCAATTTCTTCTTTGTGTTTATTCCTTTTCAGGGCAGCAACTGCCCTCTGGTAACCAGGGGAGAAAAAAAAAAAAAGAAAAGAAAAGTCATTCCACTCACAAACTAGACCATCTATTTTCATTCAAACAGATCCATTCCGCATTCCCATATGTAGGCCAAACGAGTGCCTCTGTAAGAAAGACACCCCCACATCGCACCATGGCCCCTTTCAGATAGCGGAGCTAATGGAATGATAGTCAGGGGTTTCATTTTCCCCCCTGCTGTTCTCCCTCATTTAGTGTGTTTCCCTTAGCAAGATACTTAGCTTTTGTTCCCAATTTATCGTTCAGAAATGAAAGACATTGACTAGAAGTGCAGAGGATGGTCATTCCTTTGCATTAGCTTGATATTGGGCTCCTTGCGCCTCCCCAGGTGTTCTGTTGGGACGCCTCACACAGAGGTCTCTGGAACTCTTTCAGGTCAACAGGTCCCAAGCTAAACACATTATTTCCCCTGCCTCATACCTCCTCTCCAAAAATAGTCAATTATTAATTAATAAAAACCCTCCGCTCCCTTTTTTCTTAGTATAGAACGTCATCATCATCACACACCATCGCTCCACCCTGAGTTTGGACACTGTTTGTTTGGCTAACCCCAGAAGCAGATTGTCAGACAAAGATTTGAGTGCAATTAGGTTTTTATAGAAAGTAAGACCAGCCGGGCGTGGTGGCGCACGCTTGTAATCCCAGTACTTGGGAGGCTGAGACTGGAGGATCTGGGTTTGCGGCCAGCCTCAGCTACTTAGTGAGGCCCTCGGAAACTTAGTGAAACCCTGTTTCAAAATAAAGAATAAAAAAAAAAAATAGGGCCGGGGGTGGAGCTCGGAGGTAGAATGCCCCTGGGTTCAATCCCCAGTACCGCAAAAATAAATAAATAAATAAATAAATAAATAAGACCAGGAAACACTGGCAGGGGCCAGGAATGTGCACTGGAGAAAAGAAGACAGCTAATAAAGGGGGAGCATTATCAAACAGATTACCAGTGCAGACAACTGGAGATTAATTCCTCTAGTGTTACATTTGGATCCTGAATGTGCCTCAAAGGGCGACGTGTGTTAAAGGCTTGGTCTCCAGCCTATGGCTCTGTTGGGGGGGAGGGGGTTAGTTCAAGGAAGTTAGGTCAATGGGATGCACCCCTGAAGGGGATTTTGAGACCCCCGCCTCTTCCTCTCTCACTCTTTGCTTCCAGCTGCCATGAGGGGAGCAACTTCCTTCTTTATGATCTCCCTCCCCGGCCCATGACATTCTGCCTCACCGCAGGCCCAAAAACAACAGGGCCTGTTGCTTTGGGGCCCGAAATCTCTGAAACCATGAACCTTTCCTCCTTAGAAACCTTTCCTCCTCTCCAGTCAGGCGTGGTGGCACACGCTTGTAATCCCAGTACTTGGGAGGCTGAGACTGGAGGATCTGGGTTTGCGGCCAGCCTCAGCTACTTAGGCCCTCCGTAACTCTGTAAGACCCTGTTTCAAAATAAGGAATAAAAAATAGGGCTGGAGGTGTAGCTCGGAGGTACAATGCCCCTGGGTTCAATCCCCAGTACTGCAAAAAAAAAAAAGAAAGAAGTTGACCATCTCCAGTATTTTGTCACAGTGACGGAAAGCTGACTAGGAAACTCTGGGAAGCAGTGTAGGACACACACTCGGGAGTGTCCTGTCTGCACGGTGAGAGAGCTGGGATATTTACACAGTCAGTCACGGGTTCAAACTGCTCCTGAGAGAGTGACTTCCCCCACCATAGAGGTGGACCAAGCAGGCTTCAGCGGCCCCAGGGATACATATGCAGGTGCCGAAGGTGGGGAGTCAGGTGTTGAAGTGTACAGGCAAGGTGATGACTGAGGGGCATCAGGGCCTACAGTGTCTGCTCCACATTTATCTTTCGTCATTCCCTCTTCCTTACCCTCCATTTCCATTCCGTTACCACCGCCTCCTCCACCGATCTGCCTCCTGGCTCTCTCCTAGAGCGTTCTTTTCTTTCAATCCCAACTGCCAAGAGCACTGTTCAGGTCTCAATGGAGACCTGAGCACTTGTTCTCATTACAACATCGGCCTCTGGCTAGAGGTCTCCCTGCCTCCAGTGTCACCCACTCTGAGCCCTGGCCTCCATCCTGCAGCCAGACTGTCTTTCTAGAAGGTAGGCCTCATGGTGTCACCTGCCTCTGGTGCCTTCCCCTTGTCCCCACAGAAAGGTCTGAACTTTGCACGTGCATTTGTGCCCTCATGCTACCTTTCTTTTAGTGGTCTCTGCTTTCTTGGAAGTCATTCCCTGGAATTCCAGACCTGGACCAGGAGCCACTTCCTGTGATGTCCTAAGGTAGCGTGTCCTGTCTTCTCCTCAGCCTCCGTCTTACTTATAAACTCCTTGTGGGGCATAAACTATTTTGTTGGCCATTATCTCACTAGAAGGCAGCTCCTGGGATCGTTGCTCAACAAAGCCCAGATGAAAGCATGTTGTTGAAAACTTGTCTTGTTCGTAGAACCACAGTGGTATTAAATGTTTTAAAGAGAGATTTCATAAGACTCCGGTTATAATACAGATCTGTCTTTTACCACAAGCTAAAATGGATCCCTTTACAATATAATTGGTCTCTCCATGGGATGGGTGCACTCACTCCATCATATTAGAATAAAATGGTTTCCCATGGCAAGAGGAAGACAGCAGGGCTACTGGGCTCATTTTTTCACCTGAGATACAGAGCTAACTGCCAACTGCCAAAGAAGCTGTAGGGCATTTCTGGGGCAGAGAGTAAGAGATGGAGGTACAAGAGGAATTCAGATGGTTTGATGTGAAAGTCCAATGCTTAAATTAATGAAGCTGGATATGGTGGAGCACATCGGTAGTCCCATCTGTACAAGAAGGCAAGAGGATCACTTGAGCCCAGGAGTTCCCTGGGCACAAATAAGAAAGAGAAAAAGAGAGAGAGGGAGAGGGAGAGGGAGAGGGAGAGGG